>JANHFT010002501.1:147493-159088 GCA_032467955.1 Pseudoxenodon macrops
ACAGAGCATTTGTTGGTTGAGATTTGGAGTTGCCAATTGTTTGACCATTCTGACACATAGTCAAGGTCTCTTTGTAGGGCAGCAGCATTATCGGTGGTGTTGAATAGTTTTACATCATCAGCAAAGCGAATGCAGTTGCTTATGATATGATTGCAAAGGTCATTTATGTAAAGTATAAAAAGTGTGGATCCTAAAATGCTGCCTTGGGGGACACCGCTGTTAACAGGTGCAGGGTTTGATAGGGCACTCATTATTTTGACTACTTGTTGTCTGTTTGACCGGAACACAGCTATCCATTTATGCAGGGATCCAGAAATGCCATAAGATTTAAGTTTTAAAAGTAGTTTGTTGTGTACCACTAAATCAAAGACTTCACAAGAGTCTATATAAATTGTGTCTATTGCTTTACCCTGGTTGAGTTGTGTAGTCTACATGTTTTCGCAGTGTAAAAGTTGCAGATTACAGGACATTTTTCCTAAAACCAAACTGCTTGTTAGAGAGTAAGTTGTTTGTCTCTAAGTGGAGAGTAATGGATTGGTTTATGACTGATTCCATGACTTTGCAGTCATGACTTTGCAACACAATGAGATTGGTCTGTAATTTTCAACTAGGCTGGGGTCACCCTTTTTGAAGATAGGAATGACTGTGGCTAATGGCGATAGCTTGGGCAAGGAGCTGGTTCTGAAAGATATTTGTTTGTTTGTTTGTTCATTTATTTATGTAGATATTTATTTGTATCCCGCCTTTTGTTATTTTTATAAACAACTCAAGACAGTGAACATATTTAATGCTTCTTCCTCCTCCTATTTTTCCCCACAACCAATCTTTGATGGGAGTTGGGCTGAGAGGGTGACTGGCCCTAGTCATCCAGCTGGCTTTCATGCCTCAGGTGGGACTAAAACTCACGATCTCCTAGTGATTGGCCCAAAGTTACTTGGCTTGTTTTTATGACAAAGGCCAGACTTGAACTGACAGTCTCACAGTTTCTAGACTGGTGCCTTAACCCCTAGACCAAACTGACTCTCAAACTGGTGACCTGGTTCTCATTCTGGGTTGTGTCTCTATCTCCCCTGCAGGGACTTAAAGCCAGAGAACATTCTCCTGGATGATGATGGTGAGTGCCATGTGTTACATGTTTGAATTGTTCCTGTTATAGATTTTCAGAATCACTTTTACCTGCAAATGTCAAAGATCACAGCCAGATCTTCCTTCTTTCAAATCATCTTCCACCACTGAACAACACAAACGTATTTTTCGCAGATTAGAACTTCGGCCACTTCTGTCTTAACTCAGAATTATGTTCATCATGAAAGATCACAGGATGCCCATCGTAATTTCATGTCCTCTATAATCACCTTCTCCCTTCTTCTGTCTAGGGCATATACGGATCTCAGATCTGGGGCTGGCCATTAAGATCCCCGAAGGTGACACCATCCGTGGCCGTGTAGGAACTGTGGGCTATATGGGTAGGTGTTGGAGAACTGCTCCAGGTCTTGTTAGATTGCTGACTCAAGAGAAAGCTGGCTCCATCCATCGACCTTCTTTTTGGATCTATCTGACCATACAGGCTGAGAGGGCATGGTGCTTTCAAACGGGTAGAGAAGCTATTTTAGACTGAAAATCAAATTTCTACCATTACAGTTAGTCCTTGACTTGCAGCCACAATCGGGACCAGAATTTCTGTTGCTAAATAAGGCAGTTAGTAAGCTAGTCATGCCGATTTTGCAGACTTTTTTGCCATGGTTGTTAAGCGAATCCCTGCAGTTGTTAAGCGAATCTTGTGATCGTTAAGCAAATCCAGCTTCCCCCATTAACTTTGCTTGTCGGAAGCTGGCTGGAAAGGTTACCAAGTGCCGAAATTTTGATCATGTGACTGGGGATGCTACAAAAAATTATAAATGTGAGGACCAGTTGTAAGTCACTTTTTTCAGTGCTGCTCTAACTTTCAGTCGTGATGGTGCAATGGTTAGAATGCAGTATTGTAGGCTAATTCTGCTGACTGCCAGCGGTTCAATGACTGACTCTCTAAACTGCTTAGAGAGGGGCTGGAAAGCACTGGGAAGCGGTATATAAGTCTAAGTGCTACTGCTATTTAAGTGGTCGCTTAAATGAATGTTTGTAAGTCAAGGACTGCCTGTAATGTCATTGCTGGTTCTTTTGTTATGCATGTATAGCCCATTTATAAGTAAAATAAGGAGTCCAACAAAAAGATTATCAGTCCAGAAATGATTTGTTACTGCTTTCTTTTTTTCAGTTTTCCAAGGTAGACTACAAACTTAGACATTCTTTCATCCAGGAACTAACCAGGTCCAACCCTTTAACACTTTTTCAACCAGTCAGAAGTGCTGCTACTTGCTAAAAAGCAACACATTTAATTCTTTACCCTTATAAGGAGAGAGAAGTCCTTGCCCACTGGATTTTACATTATCACCTGTGATGGGTAATGGTTCTCCAAGATGCAAAACAAGAGAAGATTCTTTCTCATAATTTGCCATCGAGTGCTTTATATTAAATTGTTGTCTCTAACTGTGCTCTGTCCACCTTTCTTCTCCTCTCCCCAGCTCCTGAAGTAATTAACAATGAGCGCTACTCCTTCAGCCCAGACTGGTGGGGGCTTGGCTGCCTCATCTATGAGATGATCGAGGGCCAATCACCATTTCGGGCCCGCAAGGAACGAGTGAAGAGGGAAGAGGTAGAAAAGCGGGTTCAGGAGGACCATGAACAGTATTCAGACAAGTTCTCTGAAGATGCCCAAGCCATCTGCAAGTTGGTGAGTGATGGGAAAGAGGAGAAATCCAGAAGATAAGGAGGAATCTTTGCCATAAGTCTGTAGTATCAGATGACAACTCCTACATCCCCTTAGTTGAGGTCAACTTGGGGTTGACTACATGAATGTCTTTTGGCACTATCAAGAAGTAGTTCACCATTGTCTTCTCCTGGGACATTGTTTCAGCTTCTCAATTGAACTTCCCTTTGGTTTGTCAAGTAAGGATCCACTAAGAGTTTTATGATCAGCCAAGATCGGCCAGGCTAATCTGCTTAGCCGGCCATAGATAAACTCTGCCCATGTGTGTATATACAATTTTTTATCTATGGGCTGGTTTGGAGAGAGTCTATTTAGTGAAGCAGATTTCCAATTTGCAGGGGTTTTCAAAAGCAATAATATAAATATTTCTTCTACATTAAGAGAAGCAACAAGGTGTGCTTCTGATCACAGCCATGTCATGCTACTGTTGTAATGCACGTTTATCCCTTAATAGACTCCCTATCATTTCATTTCCATTGGTTTAATTTTTAAAATTGGTTGATATTGATCATATGGTGGGTTTTTTTAAATGCCTCTGATGAGGTGGACGAGTCCTTTCTCTTCTGCATGGACACTTTCATTCCCATTATAAGAAGCTCTATTTACAG
This sequence comes from Pseudoxenodon macrops, assembly GCA_032467955.1. NCBI lineage: Eukaryota > Metazoa > Chordata > Lepidosauria > Squamata > Pseudoxenodontidae > Pseudoxenodon > Pseudoxenodon macrops. Next base: position 150,908 of record JANHFT010002501.1, read on the forward strand.
GGCAAACATTGGTGAATTATTCTGGACTCAGGTGGGTATGAGAACCAACTTGGTTTATGTTCCATGGCAGAAAAAGCCAACTTGGGCTCAGTTTACAAAGTCTACTTAAAAAAGTTCTGAGTTCAATGTTGTCTTGAAGGCTTTACTTACAAGAAGTTCTCTCTTTTTTCCTTTCCAGCTCCTAACTAAAGACCCTAAGCAGCGGCTCGGAAACAAAAGTGAGGGGTCCGTCCAGGTGAAGCAGCACACATTCTTTAGGACAATCAATTTCAAGCGACTGGAAGCTGGGATTATGAAGCCCTCATTTGTGCCAGATGTAAGTTCTTACAAGTAAGAGTGACGAACTCAAGAAGCGTGATAAGAAGACAAATAGATGGGCAAATGTTTCATCTGGGGGGGGTGAGGTGTTAAGCCAGTGCCAAACGTTCCCTCTTTCTCCAGTTGTTGTTGCCGTCATCATCATTTTGTATTGGGATATTCTTTGTCTCTTAAATATATTTAAGGCATGCAAGATTCTTTCTGAGTTTCCTGCTTCAACAAAGGAGAATTCCCTAGTTTTTAGCAATTGTGAATACACAATTTGGGGCCCAAATGTAGGGGATTCTAGGAATTTCAGAATGAAACGGTGGCAGGAAGTTTCTTTTAACTTTGGGCAGTGAACTGTCCAATCTGTGATATTTCAGGTTTTTAGTTATCTTCTTTTTCTTCCCAGTAATGGGGACCTCCTCTTTGCTATCATCTTTGTGGGAGTCTTTCAGATCTTGAAAAAGTACTATCATATCCCCCTTCCTCACCGTAATCATGTCTGGTTTCTTCTGCTTTTTGAAATAGTATTAGCATCCACATATTCTATCCATCAATCTCACCAGATTTTTTCCCTCCTTCCAATTCCAAATCTGTCCCAAAGAAGCTAAATAAAAGAACTATAGATTATCTTATGGGATTCCACAGTATCCACTTTTTGCCTTTTTAGTTAGATTTAGTATCATAAACTGAGCTAGATGGGATCTTACAGATCTTCCTAGTTCAACTCACAGTTGAGGCCATGAATTTACAAAACCATCCCCAACCATCCAGCCTCCCTCTCTCCTTCAAAGGAGAAGTCCTCCTCCACTATTCTGGCTGGATGATGGCACTGCTTAATTATTGTTACCTTCAGGAAACTCTCCCTGATATTCATTCTGAATCTTCTTTTAATTTCAACTTCTTAGTCCCAATCCTTCCTTTGGCTTTCAAAGGGAACAAATCCATCTCTTCTTGCACATGACTTGCACATCTGGATATGTAAGTCCTGGAGATGACAAACTAACTGGAATCTGTGTCTTTCCCTTAGCCTCGGGCTGTGTACTGTAAGGACGTACTGGACATTGAACAATTCTCCACTGTGAAGGGTGTCAACTTAGACCAAACTGACAATGACTTCTATGCCAAATTTACCACAGGCTGTGTCCCAATCCCCTGGCAGAACGAGGTAAGGAAGGGGCATTTACAAATATTTATTTATCTATCAAATTTAGAAACTGCCCATCTCCCTCACAGAGGGACTCTGTGCAAATCAGGGAAGAGACAGGTGTATTGTAGTTGTACACTACCTCTAAGCTAAGAGAAGATCATTGGCAAAGCCTCTTGATCTAAGGAGGCACATAGAGAAGGTTCTCCCAAATGTCCATTCAGCTGTTTTAAGGATTTTATTATATAGCACCCTGTTTCCCCACCATTCTTACCAATTGCATCTTCTTCTTCTTTTTATCTAGATGATTGAGACAGAATGCTTTAAGGATCTCAACATCTTTGGACCAAATGGCACCCGATCCCCGGATCTGGACTGGAAGCAGCTCCCTGACCCACCCAAGCGTAGCCTCTTGCAGAGGCTCTTCCGGCGTAATGTAAGATCCAATCTTTGTACCTTTTTTGCTATGTATCTTTGCAGCTGCCAAATCCCATACTTATAATCTTCAATACTACTTAAGTATTGAAGCAATTAGTAGTAATTGTGCCTTCAGCTTCAAGATATACTTTAGGTACTTTGTATATAAGAAGTTCATTTTTGAATGGACATACTTCCAGGTAAACATGCATATGGGTCTTCTCCAAACTGGCCAAACAACAGAAGTTCCTGGAATTTCAACAATGGCCATGCTGGCTGAAGAATTCTGGGAAATGAAGTCCCACATATGGAAGTCACCCAGGTTGGAGAAGCCTGGTTTATAGGACCTCTGCCAGAGACTGCAGATTGGAGGAACGTTATCTGGCTCAATGATAAAGCACTGCAGGAGTTTCCAGGATAAATCTCTGGGCGCCTGTTACATCCTTCCTGAAACTTTGGAAGGCTGCTGCCAGTCAGTATGGGCAATGTTAGTCTAGATCATTTTCCCCCAACCATGGCATCTTCCAGATGTATGCAGTAACTCCATCAGTCTTCACCAATTGCATGCTGAATGGGGAATTTCTGGAGTTGAAGTCCATACATTGCAGAAGTTGCTGTGGTGGGGGAATTCTGGAACAGTGGTTCAAATCTAAATAAGGCAGTTTCTTAGGTTCCTAAGTCTTTGGATTCTTCTGTTTGAAGAACAGCAGTTCAGTGGTTGAGCAACTGCCTGACATAAATAAGTTCTTGAGTTTATTGCTGGCATCTCCAAGAAAAGAACAATGAGAGATCCTGCCTGTTAGTCATGCTAGATAGTAGATTTTTCCTCCTGCATTCACCTTTTTCCTTCTCTTCATTTTTCCCTATAGCCAAGTGACTTCACCATCAGCACCAACGTACATTCCAACCTGTCGGCAGCCCCCTCACCAGCTTGGCCCATGGCACAGGCTCCTTCCTGACCTCTGGAACTAGCACTCATCCTTTGCCTTCTCAGGGTTGCCTTAGGCTGATATATGGAAGTCCCTGTCTTGGGCCAGGCTCTGTTACTGCTAGGAGCTGAAAGAACACAGCCTTCCAATCGGCAGGGCAGCAATGGTCCAGAAGACCTTTGCCTCCTCCTGGTGCTGATGTGGATTGGGGGCATGGAGACTCTTCTTGTCCAGAACCTTGGCTGCTGCTTGTTGACAGGGTCTTCCTTCGTCTTTCTATACTTTGACTGCACAGGGAGCATCCGTGGCTCTCCCCCATTTTCTTTGTCTCATCACCTCCTGACCCAACTTTTATGGGAGATCAACTGGGGAGATGTACCTGAGAAGGAAGGATTTAAAAACAGAAAGGACTACCAATGACACCTGGAGATGGCAGAGATGAGGGCTGGAATCTTAAACTGGAGAGAAAAAGAGAATGCCCTGCTTGGACAAAATTGCAATGGGGATGAGAAAGACTCACCCCACTTGCATTGGCATTTCCAGAGGCTGGTGGATAAGTGTGTGTTGCTTTGTGCGTGGATGTATATTGAACGTTTAGCTCCTTGGAGTTCATTTGGGTTTTTTCCAGGGATCTCTCCCACCCATTGCAAAGCCAGAACACAGAAGACAAAAGAAGTTGAAGAGCAATTGGTTGTCTTTCTTTTAGGACATCATTTCTGGGCTGGTCATCCTCTAGCTGTGCTGGACTGTCCAGCACCTCTCATCCCTTAGCAATACAGCCTTTAGACCAGATGGTTGGGCAGGGTCAACTGGAATCCAGGACATGTGGGAATCCCCAGATGCAGAATGCTGATTTAGAGGCACCCAACAGGAAAAAACAGAGAGGTGAGATGGATGACATCTCAGCCTGCAAAAAGGCTTCAGTGTTCCCAAACCCTGACTTTAACCTCAACCTGCAGTGTTGAAGATATATTTTTTAAATCCTACATATTTTAATTTTTATTACAATTGTTTCCATAGGCCTGCCTACTCATTTATTTTATTTCCTTTCCTTTCTGTCACATGTCCTTTCCTTTTTCTCTTTATGCCACCCAACCTAGTTGGTTCCTGTTGAATTGAAGCAGATGCAGGGTCTATTCTGATTGTGATCTTATGCTCAAGTATGGTGGAACCAGGTAATTTCATCCCATTGGTTCCAAAAAGTCGAACACCCAAATGGGATGATAGTGAAAAGACCAACTGCAGGTGGACAATTGTCTTTTAAAACTCTCCTCTACATTGGAAAAGAAAACCCTCTCTGTAAGTAGAAAAGCAGAATAAGACTGGATTAAAGTTTTAACCCATAATATTCTGAATTTCTACTTTCAAAGAGAGTCCTCTCACCCATCCTATCCCAAGCACAAGTCTCAAGTGCATTGAGTCTATTTTAATTTTTGCCCTAGGCTGGGCAGGACTAATACAAAAGTAAATGAAGCCAACCAATTGGAGCCAAAGGCTTAGCAAAATAAAGAACAGGGTGTTTTTAGAAAAAGAATGGAATTTGAGGTCACAGTACTGTCTTGACTTTTGATTACCCTACAGTGGCCCTGAACCTTTTGGGCACCAGGAACTAGTTCCATGGAGAGAGGTTTTTCCATGGACCAGAGGAGTGTGGTTTCGTGTGCTGCCTGCATCCCATGGATGGGGCTTCGCTTGTTTGCATGGCATGCCACGGCCCAGTGTTGGTCCATGGCCCAGGGATTGGGGACCCCTGCCCTAATGTGCTTCATTTCAGGAAAAAAGTATCATTTTGTTGCTGCTATTGCTAAATAATTGGAAATCCCTGTTGCTTCTTTTCTTTGAAAATGATAGCAATGATGATGCAGAGACAAATGCACGGGGAGAACATTTCTCTCTAGGCTTAGAGAAGAAGTAAGAGAAGGGAAAAGGACAACAGTGGAGAGGGCAGGGAAGACTCACCATAGGAAACTTTGTTCCAAAATTTCTGCAAACCCAAGCAGGAAACAGGGCTCTGGAGTTGTGTTGAGGAACAGTGTGGAAGTTAGATACTTATAACTCTCCAGAGGCTGGTGGGGAACAACTCTCGGCATCTCTTACCTTAGCACTTCCTAGGTGGCCCTGGTGGAAATTGTCATTGAGCAACTTCTAGACAGCTATAGATTTTTGACTTCTAAACAGGGCTAGGTTTTCTTTAGCTTATAATATACCTACTTTAGTGCTCCAGTGCTCCAGTCTGACTGTTTCTCACCTTCGCTTCTCTGCCATTTGTTTTTATGATAATAGGAAGCTCTAAAGGATAGGATAATAGATCTATGGAGAAAACTGCTGCTTTCCCTTCAAGCTGCCAGGGTGTGATGCTCTTTCACTGATTTCTGTGGCTCAGACTGAGACTGAAACAATGCATCCGTTCTAAGATAACTATAGGGAGTTTCCCAAATTCTGAGGTTCTCCCTTCCAAAATAATTTGCAAGGGTTTGGCTCTAAATCGCCAAGGCCATCACACGTTGCAAAGGTCAGGGGAAGATAGATCTATTTTTACTCAGAATTCCTTCTCTATCTTATCACTTGGCTGTTGTATGACCTGCTGAGGGAAGGGCTTGCTCTCAGCCTGGTGCTTTCTTTTTTAAATAGCAGAGATGTCCTTGGAATAGGAAGGACTTTCTGGGTGAAATATCAGGGAAACTAAGCTGGTTTCTCAGCAGTCAGACTTCAGCATGGGAATTGCCCTCTGATCCTCCAGCAGCAGGTGTGAAAATTTGGCCTCACCCTTAACAAGCTGAACCCCAATAAGCAGCTTGACCCAAGTAGTGAAGCTCGTCTCTTCATTAAATCCCATCTAGAACATTTGATTTCCTTAAGGCTCAACTCCTTAAGGAAGACTAAAGACCAGGGGCTGCCTTTGAGGCTAGAGAGAGAGGGGAGAAATTAGGGCCTTCCTTTTGTGCAAATGACACCATGCTGATATTTTGAATGGATGCCTGACTTTTAATAACTCTATGGTAGGCAAAGGGTCCACTAGTAGAACCAGGAAGAAATTGCAATTTTTGTCTCTGGGTGTGCTTGTTTAAAAATGGGCAAGGAAATAGAGACTTCTCTTAATGCCCAAGGTAAACAACTGAACTTCCTGAGCTGCTGGCATTTTTTCACTCCGTTACTTTTGCTTTTTTGGAATCTCAGTTCCTTCTCTAACTTCAGTTGCCCCTCACTAAATCTGTAGCATGAAGATTTGTTTTAAAACAAAAACAATCTAAGTTAGTGGAAAAAGTAAATAGGCATGAAATTTTGGGTCAGGGGTCCACATATACACTTTGCATCTTTGCTCTGTCCACTAGGACCCTTCCAAAAACATAAGTGCTACACCTGCCCCCTGAAAGTGGCCTGCTTTTTTCCAGGTGCCTGTGCAATGCCATTTCACTATAAGGTCAATCAAGAGAAGTTTGCACAGGTAGCTGTGTGGCTTTGCATAGGGAAAACACACGGCAGCAAACCTGGAGCCAAGCTTCCTTCCCACCTTCCATTTCTGTGCAAAAGCTGACTCTCTATCTCTGGATTTTTCCACAAAGCTGCCTGCATTGATATTAGAACACAAATGGGGATCCCAGGATTTCTTTTTCTTAATATATAATTCAAATCCAGAAATTAAGTGATTCCTTCCTCCCCTGACCAATTTGCCATGTGGGCTGATGGATCCTTGCTTGCCTCATGAAAGAGATTGGATTGGCTTCTTAGGAGGATTGTGTGAACCGATCCAAAGAAGGTCCACGCTGAAGAGCTTGACTCTACTTTTCTAAGAATAAATGGATTTGGATTGTTTTGACTTTCAAGAACAGAAGGTTCTAGAAAGAACCTCCTGTTCTAATATTAACAGGCAGGCAGAAAATGGTTCAGGTTGCTGTAAAGAGCTATGGACAGGGTTCATGCCAGATTGGGTATGAATTGATGACAAAATGGAACACCCCAAGGGGAAACTTGGATCTATTCAATTAACTCTTTTGTTGAGCCTTTATCAGCAGTCTAAAGCAGGAAGGTGTGCTATAATGGGAGAGGTTAGACTAAATATCTTTGATCTTTCTTTCTGCTCTGACTAAAAAGCTTATCCTCTCTGCTATGACAGGGGGCCTGGTGTTCATACTAGAAGGCATGCATATTTCCACATCCAAATCCAGCATCTTCCAATTCCAGCATCTTTGAGCAGACGTGATGGGGCCCAATAATGAACTCATCCATGCCTGCTCCCCTTCTTAAAGACACAAAAGATTCCATTGCCCAAATGGTTTTGTACAAGCAGCCCTCAACCTATGACCACAACTGGGACCAGAATGTCTATTGCTAAGCAAGGTGGTTGTTGAATGAGTCATTGCCAAATTGTATAGCCTTCTGTGCCCCAGTTCTTAAGCAAATCTGGCTTCCCCTATTGAATTAGTCATTGGAACTTGGCTGGGAAGGTCCCAAGTAGCGATCACATGACCCTAAGATGCTACAACTGTCATAAATATAGGCTGGTTGCTGAGCACTTGAATTTTGATCAAGTGACCATGGGATGTTGCCATTATTCTAAGTATGAGAACCAGTTGTAAGTTACTGTTGTAACTTTGAACAGTTGCTAAACGGATGTAAGTAGAGGACTGCCTGTAGGATTTCCACCGCCTTCTAATGGAAGGAAAGTCTATCTCAGGAGTAACAGAATAACAGAGTTGGAAGGGACCTTGGAGGTCTTCTAATCCAACCCACTGCTCAGGCAGGAAACCCTATGCCATTTCAGACAAATGGTTGTCCAATTTCTTCTTAAAATCTCCAGTGTTGGATCATCCACAACTTCTGAAGGCAAGTCGTTCCACTGATTAATTGTTCTCACTGCCAATAAATTTGTCCTTAGTTGGTTCTCTTCTTGATTAGTTTCCATTCATTGTTTCTTGTCCTGCCTTCAGGTGCTTTGGAGTACAGTTTGACTTCCTCTTCTTTGTGGCAACCCCATTAATGCCATCCTGACCCATTGGGCAAGATTTTGAAGATCCTGCTAATTGAAATAGTAGCCTCTTTTGACATCTTGGCTCCTGGTATTCCTCCAAAATAGAAAGAGGAATGGTTCTATAAATGGGTCATCCAATGAACAGTGTTCATATGTTTCATGTTAATTCAATCTATAAAATCAATTACAGGTTGAGTGGAGCTTGGTCCAAAATAGGTGAGCTGCTACTGGCTGTAATTGGCCAATAGTCATATATTATGAGCACTCTGTCTAAACCTCTCTTGGCTCAATCCCATCACATACTTCATTGCAGATCTGTTTCTCACATACACATACCTACAGACAAGGAATAACGGATGGAAACTGACCAAAGAGAGATTCAACCTGGAAATAAGGAGGAACTTTCTGACAGTGAG
>JANHFT010002501.1:164548-176350 GCA_032467955.1 Pseudoxenodon macrops
TAAAAGATAGATATTAAAATGATAAGCAATGTGATAGAAATACTCGAAGGCTCAGAAATGAAAGTATGATAATAGAACTAATGTGTTAAAATCAAAATGAAAAGGAATTGTAATTAGTAAAAAAAGTTATGATCATGTGTATGGATGTGCTACCCCAGAAAACAAACATTCACAACAGAGATGTATAAAGATGAAAAAATAAATAAAAAACGTATTCAAAAAAAAGAAAAGAAAACCTTTTTTGTATCCTGGTGTTGTGTGATCACTTTTTACAATCTTCTGACAATGGGGAAGTCAGATTTACTTAGCAACTCTGTTCCTGACTTAACAACTGCAATGATTCACTTAACAACTCTGTCCCAGAAAGGTTGCAAATGGGCAAAACCACTTAACATCTGTCTTGCTTAGCAACAGAAAGTTTGAACTTGATTGCGGTCATAAGTTGGGGACTACCCGGAGTCCTGGCTGTTGTAAGGCTAAAAAGTGAATCGAACCACAACTTAAATTTCTAAAGGAACAATGGCTGACATCCCAATCTCTATTGACAAACATAATTTCATACAATATTTTTTTTTGAATCTGAAGATTAGAGGATTAAAATATTTATGCCTTTGAGTCCATCTTGACTCCTTGAAGACTTGACTCAGTCTTGACATAGACAATGTCCATGCAGTTTTCTTGTTGACATTTGCAGAAATGTCCCCAAGGTGTTTTTTTTAAGGCAACTGGACTTAGATTTTTCTTGAAGATGTTTTGCTTCTTGGATGAAAAGCAAAACATCTTCAAGGAAAAACAAAGTCCAGTTGCTTTTCGAAAAAAGCACCTTTGGGACAACCATGACTTGGATGACTGAGAATCTCCATAGACATTTGCAGAAATGTTTTTGTCTTCTTCCTAAGCCTGAAAGTTAATGAAACCACAAGTTTATTTGATGATTTTGAATAGAATAAAATAAAGGCTCACTTAAATTGAGTTCAATTTCTGATGATGTCATAAAACTGAGTGTAATTTCCCTGACCTTCTGGAATATCTTTTTTCGTTTTCTTTTGGTCTGAGTCTCTTTAGCATTTTGTATCTTCTAAGGCCTAATAGGAACTGTCCCCTTCTGTGGCAGAGTAACTCATAGAATAGTAATAGAAAAGTGAAGGATCTTAGCTTAATCATCCCTGTTTCTCTTATTAAATGAACATATAATCTTTATAGCAGATGATTCAGATAAATAAATCAGGAAGTGCATTATAAACACAAGAAAAAGTTTTGTCCCACTAAGGGTGCTATATATATTTTTTTAAGGCGGTTGCCCTTTCAAATTATATCACGGAAAGGTTTTGGACGACAATGAAAGCCACATCTAATGACTAAGGGAAACTAATTAAAAACATTCCAAATATTTGAGGGAATCGTTCTCTGTTGCATCAGGACTGTATTCTGGATGTGTTTCTGTTTTGTAAATAATGATAAGGATTTGAGGCATTTATACATTGGTCTCAGACGAAGGCTTCTAAATACTTAGGGCTAATTGCTGTTCAATTTCAGCGTGTTCTCTGAGTTTTCATTCCTTCTTTTTAATCATTAATGATCTCTGTTCGGTTCCTTTTAATTATTTTCTGCAAATCTTGCACCAAGCAAAGAATGGAACATAACGATCTTCAAGGTCCAGCCAACTCTTTGATGTGTCTCTCCATTATTATTACATTTCTTTTCATCACAGTTATACTTGTTTTTCTGACTATGCTTTATTTTTCCTGGATCACTTTATAAGCTCAGGGTACACAGTTTTTAAATAATGGAAACATATCGATGCATGGGATAGCAGAATCATAATATTCCTATGGATGGAACCTTGCTATTTACCTAATCTGAATTATAACTGAACTGACACCACTAGATGGTGAACTACTTCTAGCACAGGAATTCAATATACTGCCTCCGTTTACTCTAGTCCTGAATTAGTTACCAATTACTGTACTCCCTTTCTCAACCAGTTACACCTTAATAGGAGCATCCAAAATGGATTTTTGCTGAAAAAGAGAGAAAATCTTTGGTTGGTAGGACTGATTCGAAGCACAGTGACTCTGCCTGGACAACATCTGGTAACCTCAAAAGGAGATAAACTGGCTTAAACCCTTCGGGATTGTGCAGCCTGCCCTTGGGTGGAGCTTCCCTTGCAATTTCAATGCCTCCCACTTGTTCCTCCCCCCCTGCCCCCCAACTCCAGAGAGGACGAGATTGGCCTTGGTGTCAGCCAGCTTGCTGTAAGTGATGTCTTTCCTTATCTCCCAGCTGACAAAACAGCATCCTTCATCAGCTGTATTTAAGGGCAGAGACCAGCAGAGCGTCCAGTGACAACAACAGCTCCCGGAGCTCAAAGACAAGAGGAGTATCAACGCAAATCGGGAATCCTTTGAGACTTAAAGACTCTTGCGATGCTGCCAGCAACATTCAAGCTTTGTGCCGGAATTTCCTACAGACACTTGCCCAACATGACAGGTAAAGATGAATAACTTGAACAGCAAGAAAAAACTGGAGACAATATTTGAGGGTTGGTTGAGTCAGAGTAGCCAAATTCAGGACAAATCTTTTGAATGGTTCAGGATGGCCGTTCATGTTTAGCTCTTTGAAAGATGGGTTAGGCTGAGAAGATTGATCCTGATCCTTTCTGCAACCAAAAGTAATGCTTTCTTCCTGAGACATATTGAAGCACCTATGTTCTTTTTTTTTTTGCTTTGGAAATTACTATGGATCAAGCCAAATCAATAGGTGTTCATGAGCAGTTAACAGATAAAATTTGAAGGTAGAAGGTTGATGGAAGGTTAATTTTTTTCCCAGATAGGCAGGATGGGTCCCTGCAGCCTCCAAAGATTTCCTGACGGAGTTGAAATGCTAATGTGCTAGTTCTTGGGATTAACTTTGTGCGTTGTTTTGTCAAGCAGCATAGGTATAATGAAGGCAGAAGCATGCTGTAATAAGCATACAATTTCCTTTTTCAAATTAGTTTGGGAGTTTGTTAGGATCCAGTTGGAGTGGAGGAGAACTGGAGTGCAAGGAGAGAGAATAAGAGAGAATGAAGGCAATAGGGAACACACTCTTCCTTGCGTTCTTCTGGCTGCTGATTTATCATGGCCCAAGTGTTATGTTTTGAAAACCAGATGAAATGCAACAAGGCTACATGTAAATTGAGCGACAGAAAAATGTTTTGCAAATTCAGACCACGTTCCACTAAGTCAGCACCTTTACCTACAATAGCCCCTTAGATGCATGTGCGAATAGGGGTTCTGCATTATTCAGAAACAGGTATTCTAGTGGAGAAAAGTGTCAGCTGTTACTTTCTGTCTTGCATTATGTTGTTCAGGGCAAACTCTTCCTGCCTATTGATAGCCTAAGTTTTGTGCATTGGCAGTTAAAGGTTTTATTTCTTTTTCTTCCAACCTTACAATAACCACTGTTAGACCAGCTCTGCTTTCACTATCAGCGGATTTAGTGGTTAGCATCCTAAGGCTTTTCCAAAGTCATGTGTTGAGGGGTACCAATTTTTACGTTGATTGTAGTGCCAGAAGCAGTCTCTCCTTCTGAGGTTATCAGCAGCTTGGAAGGGAAAATATTGTAGGACCATTGAGGACAGTGATAAACCAACTTGCTCTCCTTCTAAGACTCTAGCTAATGTTGCAATTACCATTGATTTGTATTTAGAAAAATGCCTTCCTTCTTTCCCTACAATTGGTCAAATATGGCACATAAGAACTATCGGGAGCCAAAGAATGGCTCAAAAGCAGGAGTGACTTAAGGCAATTATATTAGTTGAATTATGTTAGTAGATATATTCATTCAGAATGTTTATATTCTACTTTTCATTCATCCTGGATCTCAAGACAGCAAAAATGGGGTTTGCAAGCAGACTCTCATCTGGGCGCTGACTAGACTCAGATCTGCTAAACTTAAGCAAGGAGGTTGTTTTATCCGAATTGTGCTTTGCTGTCTTTTTCAGTGCCTCTTTTTAACCATAGTGCATTAATGTTCTTTTCTGTATTAACCCTTAGCACCTTAGATACCCTGCTCTATATTATCAAAATCAGGGGTGGGATTATGCTCTGTTCGGGCCCATTTTGGAATTTAGCTTGTTTAGCTGTGTATTGAACAACAATCCCACCCGGCCAAATATTAATTTAATAATCAATTTAAGCCAATTGTGCAAACACAGAAGACTTCTCCTTCTGTATGGACTTCTCCTTATACTGAATTATTTAAAAATAAAAAAGCAGAAGAATGTCAAATTGTTGATGAACTTTTATCCAAATAAATGGATAAAATATTATTTTAAACTGCAAACAGACGTTCTTTGAAGCAGGAACTGATGGTTTTCTACAACTGGAGGCACAAAATCTGCTCTTCAGTGCAGGATTCATTTCTCCAAAATTCTGGAAAATTCAGAGTCAAAGCTTTTCATGGCTGCCCTCTACAGATGTGCAACCAACAACACACATTGTCCACCCCAGAAGCTGTGCTGGCTGGGGATGGTAGGTGTTGTAGCCTCAACACACTTACAGGATACCAAGACATTGTTCTTTTGTAGCCTCTGGAAAAGGGTGAAGATACAATCAGGGCCGAATTCCTTTTCTTTTCTCCCCAATAATGTTGGGACTTCTTCCTCTTAGGTTTGAAGAGACAAGCAGCTGTAGCCATTGTCCAGGAACTGAAGAAAGTTGCATTTTCCAGGCCTGGCCCTACCCAATGGATCAACAACGTACACCGAAGGAGTTCTCTTCTAGGTAAGTAGGATGTGATTTTCCTTTTCTTCCCAGAAAGGACCTCCCTGTTTGAGTGTGCTGGTGGAAATGACAGAATATTGTAGTTTCTTTGATTTCTATTTCTTAAATCTAATTCAATTGTGCAGGTTTGAGGCTGGAAGAGAAACCTTTCAGTGATATGGAGATGTCCTACATCAAGCAAGGAGAGGAGGCTATCCAGAAGTCTCTGAGTATTCTTGGAGAAAATAATGGCTGGAAAACGGAGGCAGTGATGGTATGTTTAACAGTTTTCTGAGAGGAATCTATCTATTATTATGACAGTGACAAAATCCAGGTTGCTATACAGTAGAAATGGTTGAAAGGCAGTAAGAAATGGTTGGTTGTAGCATTATGAGCCACACCAGAAATGTACTCATTTAAGTAGAATTTAATCAGGTCTCTTAGCTCAGGCAGAGGAACCTGGGGCTTCAAGGATGGCTCTGTGTACAATACCTGATGGTTGTATCCCATGAATACCTACCAGTTAAATTAATGTCTCTTTATTTTTACAGGGCAATGGTGACAAAGTCTTGAGCAAAGTGTTGCCTGATGTGGGGAAGGTTTTCCAGCTTGAGGTAGTGGTTGATCAACCCCTGGATTGTGTCTATGATGAGTTAGTGGAAAAGATGGAGCAGATGGGAGATTGGAATCCAAATATTAAAGAAATCAAGGTAAAGCTCTTGCAGGTAGAGGCCCTTTTTGGAAATGAGAAAAGGTTGCAAGGTTGCACATGCTTCGCTTTAGTGGGCCTTTCAAAACTTTTAGAAGCGAAACTATTGTTCAATAAGAATAGTAATAAAGTAAAATGATACCTAAAGTTAAATTGCTGGAGAATATTAAACGGAGTTTGGGAGGTCCCGTTACCTAGATGTTGAATCATAATTCTGGGCAACCTTCATTCTTGACCACAGAGGCTTGGATTGCAGGAGACTGTAGTTCAGCAACATTTGGAGAATCCCGAGTACAAAACCCTGATGTACAATAAGCTTTACTTGTAACATGAGCAAGTGAAAGTACAAAAATAAAATTTGCAACAGCTAGGGGTTGAGCTGAGCATTAGTTTCTCCACCAGCTACTCACTCTTTCAATGTGTTCTGTTTCTCACTATTTTGGGGGAAGGTTCCTCCCAACATATTGGCTGTGTATAGTCAGAGATTCCCCAGCTTCTGACTTAGTGTTGGGGCAATTCCAAGCTAACCGCTTCCAAATGTAGGCAAGACAAGAAACTCTCTTCTATTGTCTCCATCCCTATAGGTGAGGGAATACATTTATTGCCTCTTCCATGGTGTAGACTCTTTAACCTGTGATCCAAAGTTGAATTCATTCTACATTTTTGAAATGCTCCAACTTTCTTTCTCCATAAAAAATCGCTTTGTCTTTTTAATGATCTGTTGCACAATCAGCCAGATGTTCGGATTGGATTCAACATTTTTATCCATCTATTAAGTCCTTCCCAACAATCTGGGATAGGCAAATGTATTATTATTATTTATTTTATTATTATTAATAACTTTATTCATTAAACATGAAGAGTCAACTGAACATTTAAAAATGTATCACAAATATTATGCTGCCAGCATCCTAGGTATCGACCAAGTATCTTCTTAAGATGTACTATATTCTGGGTAGTGTTTTTTTGCAGTTCTGCTGGTATTAATGCAGGAAGCTGCAAATTCTTGGACATGGTACCAAGTGCCCCAATGACAATGGATATCACTGTCACGTCATCCATAATCACGTATTTTCAAATGCCAGGTCGCGATATTTCATGTTTTTTTTGTTTTCTTAGACTCTAGCATATCCTGGTACAGCGATATCAATAAATTGTATGGCTTGATTTTTGACAACTGTGATATCTGGCATGTTGTGTTCCAAATGATGATCTATCTGTATTCGAAAGTCCCACAACATCCAGACCGATTGTCATTTGGAACACAATACGCTAGATGTCACAATTATTATTATTACTATTATCATCAACATCATCATCATTAAATTGGCCATCTTTTCATAGATTCTCCAGAGGATTGGCAAAGACACCGTGATCACTCATGAAACCTCAGCAGCAACTCCTGGCAACGTAATTGGTCCACGAGACTTTGTCAGCATCCGGTGTTCCAAACGACGTGGCTCTACATGCCTCTTAGCTGGCATGTCAACCACCTATGCCGCCATGCCAGAACAAAAAGGAGTTATCAGGTATCACTTGCCTTTATTTAAATTGCATAGTTCAGTTACAGAACAGATGCCCAAATTTATGTCCTTCCAGCTAAGTTGTATCAGAACTCTCCTCAGCAATCCTGGAAAATTACAGGAGTTGTAGACCCAATATAGTTACTAATGAGGAGATAGCTGACATCTTCTTAGCCAATGGGTTGAAATAAGCCTGTGATGGCCAACCTACGGCACATGTGCCAGAGGTGGCACACAGAGTCCTCTTTGCTGGCACGTGCACCGTCGCCCCAGGTCAGATCTCCATGACGTTTCTTTCGTGGGCTTCTGTTTCCCTGCAAACAACAAAACAGAAGCTCACGAAAGAAAAACATCTTACCTCTTGCCGCACTGCTGGTGTTGGGATGCCCCACCACCCATTGGCCAGCTGGTATTCGGGTCTCTTCTGCGCACGTGCATGCATGTACTCATCTGCATGTATCTTTCAGTTTGGGCATGCACACACAGTTTGGGCACTCAGTGTCTAAAAGGTTCGCCATCACTGAAATAAGCTATGATAGGGATGGTGTCAATGGAGAGGGAGGTGGTGTGATGGACTTCCAATAAAATGGTAGTTTCCCAGGAAGGCAGGAGCACATTTAAGGAGGGAGGGGGCGAGACCAGAGGCAACGCAGTCCAGAGCTGGATCTAAGACAGAGGGAGAAAGGATAGCCATCCCTAGACTCTCCCAGGATATATCCGTTAGGCTGTAAGTAGTAATGGTTTAGTCTGGCAAGATTCTGTCTGTTGAGTGTAAGCATATAAAGAACTGAACTTTTGCTGGGTTGTTCCCTGTCGTTCTTGGGCCTCTCCTTAACTGTTTTCTTCCTTTTCTGCAGAGCGGAAAATGGTCCCACATGCATGGTTCTTCATCCAGTTCTAGGAAATCCCTCACAAACCAAGTTAACCTGGCTTCTCAGCATTGATTTAAAGGTAAAGATATAGGGCAAACCAGGTTAAATTATGGTGAATGTTACTTTTACAAAAACACTTTCATGTTAAATGTATACATGGAGAATTGGAGAAGAAATCAACTCCCCTTCTATTTTCATAGTTGGAACTTATCAGTAGCAAATGTTAGGCCAGAAACATAAAACTCCTTAATGCAGTTTATTTTTCTTGATATGGAGCTTAAGTCTACATCTAACTGCATAGCAACCTGGTTTAACACCCGCACTTTTTTTTTTTAATTCCAGGGATGGCTTCCAAAGACATTGATCAACCAAGTTCTTTCTCAAACCCAAATGGATTTTGCTAACCACCTTCGGAATCGTTTGACCAAATCTACATCTGCGCAAGCCCTCAGATGCTAAAAAGAAATTTTCCCTCCTGGCAATTTTTCCTGGATGATGCTGACTCCAGCCACTCACGAATCACTGACTGAAGACTATCCCAGAGAATTGATGCTTACCACTCTTTCCTGTTAAAAGGCAGACTTCTTTCCTTTATGTTGCATCCTTATGTTTAAGAGCCTCCCCTTAGAAAGAGGTGCACAAAGCTTGTGTTCAGGACTCTGGCAAAATAAGATATCTGGCTTAGGTATAGCAGGCACTGAAGGTGATACCAAGTGATATCAATGGTGGCATCAACCATGCAGTTTGCTGGGACTCAAAAGGTTAGAAGTGCTTGATGGGCAACGTGTTGCATCTTATTTCTTATCAACTTGTAAATTCTGAAATACATAAGGCAAGATAAACTGTATTGAGAAGGCTGCCTGAGCCTATGTGATAGGCTACAGTAGAACACAACTAGAGTTCAAGACTAAGAAAGGAAGGAACCAGCATCTTCGATGAACAGATTACTGTTTCCCCTGGACAATAATGCACTGGCTGTCTATACCTGGTTTAGTATTCAGTGTGCTTGGAGGGTTAACCTATCTTGGCTACTTACTGATTTGATCTGTAACCTCTTCATTTCAAAGCAACTGACAGGAACCAAGAGATGAGAAGGAGCTTTGTAAAAGGATTTGGAGAATTATGCGAATAAGTGGTGCTAGGTGGATAGTCTGAACTGCAGTAAGGCTGCTCCAAAATACTTTTACAGAAATAAGTGTCATGTCCAGAGTGATACTTTAGTTAAAAGATGCTGGCCATCACTTTCTCTTAAATCATTTGACTTATCATAGTTTGGCAGCAGACGATCAGCTGGGGTTGTATCACAGCAGCCATTTTTACAACCCCCCCTAGGTGTTACAAAGATGGCTGTCATGTCCTTCCCCATCATTTACAATCTCCTTTTTCCAAGCCAGGATGCCACTCCCAGTGGAAGATTCAGACGGATGCCCCACCTGCCTTTCTTCCGCCCTTCTGTTTCTGACTATCATGTGGCTCAGGGGTGGGTTCTACTTACCTTTCCTACCGGTTCTGGTCATGATGGAAGTGCATGTTTTGCGTGTGCACGGCCCTGTCACATCTGGGTATTGCCTCAAAAATAAACCTCTGGGCATGTGCAGAGGATTATTTTCAAAGCAATTTCCACCAGGTGGAACGATTTCCTCGCAGAGAACTGGCTCAGGGGCGTGGCCAGCTGACCGTCGCTGCCGGTTCGGCAAGCAGAGGCAAATCTCTGCTAGCAGTTCTATAGAACTGAACCGAACCGGCAGCAACCCACCTCTGATGTGGCTCCTAAATCTTCGGAAAGGTTAAGGATTAATTCAAGGGTCACTAGTTCCCTTGACACACTTAAGTGGAGCTAACTGAACTCTGCAATATTGGCTTTATTAAAAGCTAAGTTTTAATCTAACTCCACTAGTTGATCTGGTCAACTAATGTTCTTTTGATGTTTTCACGGAACACTAAGCCTTCATGGATTCAAGTGTGAAAAGGGAATGGAGACTATGCATAGTATTAAATTATGGTCAATGCCTAATTATTGTTGGAAAGTAGATCTGTCCCATCACATTCATCTGCTGCCTGATTTGTTTGCTGCCCTTTGAAGGCCCAAGAAACAAACCAATTATTGTTTTCCACCTGTTCCTATTTTCTTCTTTGAAGATGGATAAAATGGGAAATTCCAAAGATTAACAATGAAGACAATCTACCCATCATTGGCAAGTAAGATAGATTAGTATTTTTTAAACTTAGCAACTTTAAGCTCTGTGGACTTTAACTCCTAGAATCTGTAAGCCAGTATGGAGTTTGAAAAACACTGGGATAGATACACATTGTTGCTAACTCTTGATGTCAGGTCTGTCCTAGGTTTTCCAAACATGCTACCCGATTCTGTCTAAACTTTAGTCTAAAAGGAAGGGTAAAAAGTTACTTGTTTTTCCCCCAGATCAACCAAAACTGGTAGATAGTCCTTGTCTGATAAAGTCACTAAACACCAGAGCTGATGGTAGCTTAAGTTTTAAAAGCTGCATAACAATTATGCCCTCCAAAAGTTCACAATAAAAAGCAGTCAGTTTCAAGGATGCACAACGCTGCTGTTTACTTGCTAAGTAAGTCTGCTTATTCTGTCCTTATTATATATTGCAGAAGCTTTGTCTCTGCTTGCAACAAAAAAGTCTGAAAAAGTCTGTTCTGCACTATTTTAATAGCAAAGAGGAGCTTTGGGGGGATGGGGTGTTACTAGAAAACCACAATTATGTTATTGTTTATTACAACAATCCAAGAATCTAATTCAGCATCTGTAGCAGATAAAATGGTAACTTTATTCTAATTCCCTCCATATGTTGCCCTTCTCCCCACTAAATTATCACCAGTGGGGAATCTGAACCAACAACAAATATTTACACCAGAGATTGGTCTTTACAGAGCTTGTTGGAGGGAAGAAAAGGATGAATGCTAGTTAAAATGTTAAAACCCTGTGTTTTAAGTGTTAAAGAGCATCTAATGCACATGTGTCAAACTTGCCACGTCACGTTGCTGTCACGTGACGTTTCGCAACATTTTTCCCAATCGCAGAGCAGGGGTGGGCATGGCCTGTGCATGATACCAGTTTGACACCTCTGATCTAATGTCACTTCATTTGGCCTTTAACCCCAGGAGTCACGAGCAAGGTTAAATCAAACCAGGAAGACTTTCCCGCAGCCATCTATAAAACCCAGTCTGTCAATATTTATTTTCCTTCCCTCTTGTTTGCAAAGGCATTTTATTTAATTATTTATTCTAGTTAAGATTTGTGAAGTGTTTCCGATTCCTAGTTTTCATGACTTCAACCAATCAACCTATCTTGAGATGTTTGGAGAATCTGGTGTACTAACAGGTAGTCCTCAACTTACAAACATAATTGTCCCCAAACTTTCTGTTCTAAGCGAGACATTTGTTACGTGAGTTTTGCCCCATTTTATGACCTTTGTTGCCACAGTTGTTAACTGGATCACTGCAATTGTTAAGTTAGTAACATGGGTATTAAGTGAATCTGGCTTCCCTATTGACTTCGCTTGTGAGAAGGTTGCAAAAGGGGATCACATGACACTGCAATTGTCATAAATATGAACCAGTTGCCAAGCATCCAAATTTTGATCAGGTGACCATGGGGATGCTGCAGGGGTCGTAAGTGTGGTTACTAAAATGGACTGTTGTAAGTCAAGGACTACCTGTATACCTTTTAATGTACATGAAAAAGTACTTTCTATGATCTGAGCAATGCAAAGGTGTAGCTACAAATTAAAATTAGTGCTTTAGATCTAACAAAGCAGCAGTTCCGTGGTTGTAATTTTGTGAATGTACCCTGTATGAATAAAAAGAAAAATGAATAAAAGAAAATATGCCGTGTGTGCTTTGTTCAAAGGAGCATTTCATGCTCTGTATCTAATTAAATTTCACTATAAAAACCAAAGGAAATAGAAAAAAGTGACAGAACT
>JANHFT010002502.1:15336-25364 GCA_032467955.1 Pseudoxenodon macrops
ATGCGTGCCTTTGCTCACGGTCTCACCCACCACCCCCATCCCGCATCCCCCTCCCTAGAGGTGCAGGTGCCAGCGCTAGGCACCCCGGGCGGCAGACAGACGCACGCACGTACGCACGCACGCACGCACGCCCCCTCTGCTTTAGCTCCCGGGCAGGCGAGCTCGCGTCGGCTATTCCGCAGAGCCAGGCGGGAGGCAGCGGCTTTAGTGGAAGGCGGCCGAGCTGCGAGCCGCTGCCGCTCCCCCCCCTCCCCACCGCTTCGCCCCGCCGAGCCGACCTTCGAGTTCCCGCGCGGCATGAACCGGGTCCAACGAGGTGGAGGAGGCGGTAGTAGCGGGGGAAGCCGCGGCCTCGGCACCATGGAAGTGAAGAGCAAGGTGGGTGGCGTCCGCGAAGAGAAGTGGGAGCAGGAATAGGCTTCCTCGTATGTGGTTTCAGCTGCTGGGAGTGGGGAGGGAGGGAATTCACCCCCCCAAAAAAAATCAGATTTTTTAAAATTGTAGTTAAAGGAGGGAAGAGAGCATTGCAAAGGGAGGCAGCTGCCTTGTTTGGGGGGTTGGGGTGGCTAAGAAAGGTTTCGTTTAATTAAAGATTGGCTTTTATTACCTCTTTGTAGGGGGGGAGGAGGAGGCAGAAGTGTGTTCTTGACCATGTACAAAGGGCATTTCTATTGAGGGCTTAATAATCTCACCTGCCTACTTGCCCTCCCGTTGTACCTGCTATAAGGTGTAAGGAAATACTTTTCACCACAGTACAGTTCACCACAACCTTGAATTACCATGTCTTTCTTTTTAAAAAAAAAATCAGATTAGGATTAGGATGTGATTATATACTAAGAAGAAACAACATTCTACGGGTGTTACCTTCCCTGGTTTGATGATGAATTGCCCACCCGAAACAAACTTATCTCATTTTTTGTCACTAAAACCTACCCCTCTTCTTATGGCATGTTAGGGGACGTTCATATAGGATTAAGTGTCAGGTTGGAAGATGAGTGGGGACTAGGTAGGGATTGGGTCTCATCAGAATCCCGGTTCATTAAAAAATGTACTTTAAATGAGTACTTGCAACAATTGCACTGTAGGAATTCACTGAGCTAAGTATTAACCATTTTGTTTTGTACAGGAAAATACTCTGGAATTCCCTCTTTATAGTGTGTGTGTGTGTGTGTGTAAAGATACAGTAAGAAGCTTTAAAGGGAGTATGGATGAGTATAGAAGTAGGAGATGTAGGCCAATATTCATGATTGGTATAAACTAATAGGGTGTGGTTATGTGTAGGCATTACCTCTTTGCCACAGTTTGCGTTCCCCTCTACGCACAGCATATTTGTTCCATGCTGTAATAACTAGTTTTTGCCCAGACAGAAGAATTTCAGAAATTGTATTAGAATTCCGGCCTTTTGCTATGTGGGAGAGGGGGGGAAGTATTCTTGTTTTTAATTAAGTATCTGTCTTACCTGAGGAAGCAATGATTAGTCACCCTATCCATTTCCAGGCATGGCCGTTAATCCACAGATTCTGCAGTGTGCCGTACAACCTTAGATGACATTTCAAAGATGTGATGTGCTACATTATTCAGAAGTTGTCCTCAACATCCTGATTTTGTTTGTTTGTTTGAGTTTAAGCATTTTTAATCTGGTTGCAGATCAGATCACATTTTAAGAACTTGTAGAATCTCTTATCAAAAAGGGTATAAGGGATGCCATTTTGAGCCTTATGTTTCCTTTAGCCATGTTAATTTAACTATAGCCTTGACATTACTCGGCAGGGTACCGTAAGCATTTTTGAAATTGTGCACACCTAGGTGCTTGAGTTCTGATATTAAAAGTGAACAAAATTGATGCAATAATACAGTTTTACAGTAGATTGTTTTTGAAAAAAGCATAGACTAATTTCCATCTTAGGGGATTTTGGAATACTCAGAGGCCCTGTCATTTACTAACTATAAGATAATTGTATCTGTACAAAATAACTACCCTGAGGTGATTTCTAAACTTCTGCGTTCTTGTACACACCCTAGTACATTATACTTTTCTATAGATTAAGCTGCCCTTGTATTATTTGTGTAGTCATGCCACAAATTAAAGTGGTACGCTGTGATACACATGACATTTTGAGTAACAGGATGTGTCACACTATAGTTTGACTAGGAGAGAACATTTTATCATTCATTTACTTTTGTGTTAGCTATTAGTGGATCGGGTGAAGTGTTTTGGCATTGTTGTTAAGCACCGAGAGGAATAAACTATATTTTGACAGTAATTGCTATGAGTTATAGTTTAAATCCTTTTATAGAAGGTAACTAAAAATTTAGATAAGCAACAAACATGATCCTTAAAACACATTTTACCTGGCATCCAGGATTTTAGATTTAATGTGAAATATAATCCACAATATCCTTGTTCTCTTCCCTATTTATGTAATCCATTCATAGTCTAGCTTCTCTTTATTGTATTTCCTATATTCTTTTTAACTTTCTTTTTACTAAGATAGTTGCTTGCACTGATTATTATAACCCAATAATATGTAGATTTTATAGATTGGCTGAATTTTTAAACTGCTAGTTCCAAAGCTTTCTGAAAATGAAGGAATAACTGCAATTCTAAATTGTATCCGAGTAACAATATTTCATGTGTATTGCGACTTTTCATGTTTCTTTTGAACATGTACTGTTGCATACAGAAAACATGGCATGAAGTCAAACTTTCCTAAAGCTCTAATGTTTATTTCTTTAATTATGAATAACAAAAGCTAATGAGTATTAAATGTTTATTTATCTTTTCCTAATAAATATACAACTGTTAATGATCTGTAGTGAAGCGATGAAAATAGACCGGAAAATATTTATAGAATGATGTCAAAGGACCATGAAGCAGAGAAAATAGATGGGAACATTGTTATAGAATAAAGTAAAAAAACTTAAAGCAGAAAAATTATGTGTGTAATTATTTTATAAATATAAGAAATACACAAAGGTATAAGATGGCATGGAGGGAAATGACAACATGCAAGAAGAAAATGGATAAATTAAGGAGCAATCTTCCAAAGCATTCTAACAAAGATGGAAGAGTAATAATAAATGCAGATTTCTTGGCCTATGGAAAAAGTATCAAATTTCAAACAAATAAGTGGACAATGGAAAGCCAATGTGTGTCAATGGTTATGGTGTCTGATCTAGGTTTTAGCTCTTTATGAGCCATAGAAGCTCCCTGGATGAATTTGCACCAATCACTTTCTCTTAATAGCATTAGCAATAGCACTTAGACTTATATACCGCTTTACAGTGCTTTACAACCCTCTCTAAACGAATTACAGAGTCAGCATATTGCCCCCAACAGTTTTGGTCCTTATTTTACCCACCTCTGAAGGATGGAAGGCTGAGTCAACCTTGAGCCTGGTGGGATTTGAACTGCCAAATTGCAGGCAGCCACAGTCAGCAGAAGTAGCCTGAAGTACTGCAGTCTAACCACTGCAGTACCGAGGCTTAATCCACTTTTTATATCATACAAGGTTATTGCTGTTATAGGACAAAAATAAGCCTTTTCTGGTACTTTGATATAAGCACACACTGAATAAAAATACTAATACTGAACAAGATTAGCTCCGATTGAATCATGGAAAAGAGAGGGAACAAAGCATAAATGTTGCAGAGTAAATACCTGGAAACAGCCTATAATTCTACCAATATGATAGAAGTTACTCATGCAGGTTTTTTTTTATGTTTAGATACACAAGTATGACAACACAACACATCTGTTTTGCTTGATAATTGTATAATATAAAATTAATGGACTATATAGGATTTTACTGATTCATTTAGAAAATGTGTATAGTTACTTGCTCACAGCAATTCTAGACAGCTTACAAACTATAAAGATGTTTACAAGGATGCAATATAGTTTGAAATTAAGGCCATTTATTTAAATGCTTTACAAGACAAGGTGGAATATTGAGGTTGATCTCTTGCAGTCTACTCAACCTCATAAGACTGTTGTGGTGAAAATAGAAAGCAGGAGGTATTCTGGATAAATAAAGGTGAGATATAAATCTAACAAAAATACTTTTTTAAAAGGGATGATTTTTTATTTCTTTGATCAGTTCATACATATGTGATAATTGTTTTCACAACTAGTTCTAAGTTCATCATTGTATTATTGACTGCTAAAATTATGAACCCTACCCTTTCCTGAATTCACAGTTGCTAATGCCTTGATCATCTAAATTGCAATGTGGTCTACACCAAGCTGCCCTTGAAAAGCATTTAGAAGCTGCAGTTGACCCAATATGTAGTAATGCAGATGTTTATAATATGCCTGTATTCTACCATTGCTCTGCAAGCTGTACTGGTCCCCCCAAATAGGCTTCAAGATGACAATTACCACCTATAAAGAGCTTCATGAGGCAGGCTTATTTATAGGGCCTCCTTCTCTGATCATCTCTGTCTAGCTCACTAACTTTGGCAAGGTATGAGTGCTCCAGGTCCTATCTATTAACCATCTGACAGAACCAGGAAGCTTGCCTTATCTGTCATTGTGCCTGGAACACAATGTCCCTTAGGATTCACTTGCCCATAATCTTGCTGGCATTTTGTGCATCTTTGTAAACCTGGATGTTCTCTTAGGTCCGGGTTTCTGGAAATTGATTGAGCCTATCTGTGGAATTTTATTTAGTATAGCTGTTATGGGTAGTCCTCAACTTACAACCACAATTCAGCCCCAGATTTCCATTGCCAAGCAAGACAATTAAGTGAATTTTGCCCCATTTTATGACCTTTCTTGCAGCAATTGTTAAGTGAATCACTGCAATTAAGTTAGTAACAGGATTGATAAGTGAATCTGGCTTCCTTGTTTGCTTATCAAAGGTGATTACATGACCCCAGGACACTGCAGCCATCATAAATACATGCCGGTTGCCAAGTGTTTGAATTTTGATCACATGGCCATGGGGATGCTGCAAGAGTCGTGTGAAAAACGGTCATAAGTCACTTTTTTCAGTGCTGTTGTAAGTCACTAAACGAATGATTGTCAGTTGAGGACTACCTGTATATGGATGTTGGTTAGATTGTTTTGAGTGCCATCATGTTGTTGAGCTCCATCATTGTTGATTGACAGAATCTTTATTAAAAGCTCAGCCAGTTCATAAAGGAGAGAAAGAAGCAGATGTTCTACTTCATTAGGTAGAGAGGCAAAGACACTTATAATGGAGTGCTTTTAAACACCCTTCCAGTTTCATCAAATCTCAACGAGTGAAGGCTTTCTGTGAGTTGGACAAGAAAATAACTACGGAAACCCCAAAATGCAATCTGAGTGCCTCCCCATGCATGCACCCCTCTCCCCTCACCCATTTTTGGATTCCAGGTTGGTGCAGGAGTCCTTCCAGGCCCAAAACGCACCTCCCCCAACGCATGCGCCACCCCCCCATGCATGCATGGTAGAGATCCAAAGACCAGCTGGCCAGCAGGAGGCACCGTGCATGTGAGTAGACCTGGGCTGGGGCGTCAGCTGGTGTGCCCGCAGAGAGAGCTCTGCATACAATCTGTGGCACACGTGCCATAGGTTCGCCATCACGGGGCTAGAGCTGAGCTCTACCAATCGGCATTAAAAATCTACTGTTTCAGCCAAAGCAAAAGCCCTCTTGAAGCATATAGACGGCAAAATCATAGATCCCTATTAATGCTTGTTGTCTTTGACCATGTAAAATGGTCTTGTAAAATCAAGGTGGTCAGGAATGTCTTGAAGATTAAGGCAAAATCTCCAGCAGCATGTCTGCATGTAAGCCTCTATAAAATTTAAGCCAAATTCGGGCCTCAGTGAAGTTGGAAATGTATCAAGTTTCTTAAAAATTTAGGCCAAGCAAGTTGAAATGTTACTTGAACTTCACTTTAAAAACAGACATGCATATATAAAGATTTCCTACTGTTATAACTATTAATTTCTATTACTTTGGATCATTATAATTTCTGCTAGACTTTGGTAGGTGGGCTTGGTTGGTTTGTATTTTGCTGTCTTTTCTGCATTTTGACTACTTTGGTTTTAAAGGTTTAGCATGCTATCTTGACATGTTTTTAAACCTTGGTAGGTTAGAATAAGTTGGAAAAAATGCCCTGGAAGAAGATAATGACCAATTGCTTTAATTGATGCTGTCAGCAGAGCTGGAAAAGCATCTTTAGGGTTAGGGTTTGATTGATTGAACTTAAATGTAGAAAATATCATTTGAACCTTTTCTCTGCTGCTATTTCTGTCCAAGGCATTGTGAGATGTACAGAGTGAACCATACGGACTATCCACAGGTGCAACTATTGCAAAAGGAAACTTATATTCATAATTTCCTACCTGCACACCTGATATACAGGTTTACAGTAAATAATTGTGTAGGTGACATACATGAACCAAAAAGAAATTCAGCATCCTGTCCATTCAGGTGTAAAATGCTGTTACCACATTCCTTATTAAATAATGGCCTTCAAACCTAGGAAGGTAATGATTTAGAAGGATATAGAGAAGTACTTTGGTATTTCCTTTCAAAATAAATTTCAGACTATGAAGTGAGTGAGCAAGAACATGGGGGAGCGTTTTTGTAACAGAAGAGGATGTAGAATTCAATTGCAGTGGCACCTGAAAAGGGGAAACGGTTTAGGAGATTTACTGTGTAATCCTGTGCCTACTTACTGAATAGCAAGATTGTGTTGGATAGAGAACTCATTTGTGGGTTTGCATTGTTGGAAAGAGAAACATACAAATGTATAGGTGCATTTATTTGCTGTGCCGTAATTACTGCTTTTCAAGTTACTGAATATCGTATGTCAAATCTTTCATGAATGTGAAGAATCTTGGGGTTAGTGAGGGTGGGAAAAGACCAGTGGCTTGATATGTGTTTGTTTGTTTGTTTGTTTATGAACATTTATATGACCGCCTAACTCACTCTCAATGACTTGGCAGCTTATAAAAATAAAAACCCAATATAAAAACAATATAAAGCAATAACCTCACCCCACCCCCCTGGCAATAGCAATCATCCCATTCTGAGTTCCCTAGTCCTGTTGGCAAAACCAGGTCTTCAAGGCCTTGTGAAAGAGTCAAAATGGGGGCCAAACATATCTTCGTGGGGATGATGTTTCACAAGGAGGGAGCCACCACAGAAAAGGCCATTCTTCTTGGTCCTGCTGGATGTACTTCCTCCCTCTGGAATATAATGTGGGAACAGTTGCCCTGTTTTGCCATGTTTGATTGACAGTTCCACCATCTTATTTCAATAGGATTTTGGCCATAGCATGTTTCTATATTACTTTTCCTTTAATGCGTGATTCTGTTTTAAAAGGGTATGTGAACTCTATTTTTGTTTTGTGCTTTATTTTCATTGTTGTAGATTGCCCAGAGTCATATGGTTAAGCCGCACTTTTAAAAAAAGTTAAATAAATTATATGCAGTTGCGGTGTGTTTTTATCTTCTTGGATTTTAGCTCAATCACTTGAAAAGTAAATATCTATAACTGAAACTCACAAATTTCCCTGGAATGGAAAATTATTCAGCCCACGTTTCTGATCTTGCATAAACAGTCATGATAAGTGAAGTCATTGATGCTTCTGAGCTTGGTTGTTTGCTTGCAGATGTTTCATGATGATGATCTTTAGTGAAGTAATGAAACATCTGCAAGCAAACAAACAACCACACTTGACATCAAGGACTCCACAGTTCAATACAGAGCTAGATATATTCTATTGGATTGATAAGTGGGAATTCGGTACATACCCCATATGAAGTGTTTGGGGATGTAGAGACCACAGAAGGATAAAAGGGGGTGCATCAGTAAATGAGAATGGTACTATAATGCAAAGCTAGGTAGACATTTCAGAAGTGATTGGGAACAAGAACTTTAGTTTTCTTACCTTGGGTGCAATCCCCACCATATATTTGACAATTTGAGAATTATAAAGTATTCTGATACATTTCCTATTGTCTTGAGTGTTACTAATGTTTTCTGGTTCTTATAGTTTGGTGCAGAGTTCCGACGCTTTTCTTTGGAAAGATCAAAGCCTGGCAGATTTGAGGAATTCTATGGATTACTTCAGCATGTTCACAAAATACCCAATGTTGAGGTCTTAGTTGGATATACAGACATTCACGGAGATCTCCTACCAATTAATAACGATGACAACTACCACAAAGCGGTCTCTACTGCTAATCCTTTGCTTCGGATTTTTATTCAGAGAAAAGGTAAGCATTTAATTAGTATTACAGTCTTCAATGGGGTTCTTTATGTCAAATGCCTGCTGTTGTTGTTTTTGCTGGAATTACACGTCGTGCTGGCTTGAGAACTCCTGAATCATTTTAAATCCTGAATTACGTCTGTGCTTTCTTCTTGTTACATGATCTAAAATTGTATAAAGTGCAATGGGTTCCATCTTGTTTTAGCTTGTTTCAGCACATAAGATTAAATGGAATGGTGCTTTTCTTCCCCCCACATTTTTCACAACACATGATTCGTCAACAGAAACACCTTTAATTTAATCCTTGGATCATGCCTTATAACTTAAATATAATTCTCACCTCCTTTGCAGCATTTGAATGTTGTTTTCTGAACTTTATCATGAAGGAATACGTGCACAACAGTGACAGTTAAATGTCAAAATAAAAACACTAACACAGTTACATGAAAAAATGTAATTTGATTATCTTAGATGGCATATTAAGAAACAGGCCTTAATCTAAAATTTAAAATTATTCATGGCTATCTAATTGTTTTTTTTTAAAAAGCTCAATTGAGAAGCATCTTTTTTTTAAATTAGATTTTTATACTGTCAGTATCACTTTTTCACAAGTAACTCAATGGGGTGAACACAGGAGTGAAATCCAAGCAGGTTCTGACTGGTTCTGGAGATCTGATAGCAGAAATTTTGAGTAGTTCGGAGAACCGGCAAATACCACCTCTGGCTGGCCCCAGGAGTGGGGAGGGAATGAGGATTTTGCAGTATCTTTCCCCTGCCATGCCCACCAAGCCACACCCACCAAGCCACACCCACAGAACCGATAGTAAAAAATATTCGATTTCACCACTAGGTGAACATACATAAGTAGTTCTATCTCCCCCCTCTTTTCCCCCACAATAACAACCCTTTGAGGTTGGTTGAGCTGAGAGCCGGCTTTTATGCCAGAGGTAACATCTCTGATTCTGTCCTTCTTCAGATCCAGTCAGCTGTGGTTGGATCAAGAAGGAGCCTCTTGGCTACATATTCTTCCCTTTGTGTTTTCGTTACTTCTACTATTGCCCAAATGGGAGAAGCTGCAGTTTTTCAGTGCTGTTTGCCAATCAGTTACACTGGCAAAGAGGGGAAAAAACTGGCTGACTTTGTGTGCAATGAGACTTGCTTGTTTTTTTAGATGAAACATTTTATAAGTCTAAAAAGGTTCTTTGAATTAGTTTGCAAGTCTTAGGAATTGTTTTCCTCAGGAAGAACAGAATGAGTCGCGTGAAAGAGGAGAAGGAAATAAATAGCTGATTACACATGATGCTTATGTAAGCGATCAGCTGAAGGAGAACATCCTATAAGGAAGTGAATCTCAGATTAGCAGGATAGCACAGTTTGATCTTGCATTACATGCACACAGGTAGCCCTCGACTTACAACCACAATTCATCCCAACATTTCTGTTGTTAAGCAAGGCAGTTAAGTGAGTTTTGCCCCATTTTAGGACCTTCTTTGCCACAGTTAAGTCAATCTGGCTCCCCCATTGACTTTGCTTGTCAGAAGGCTGCAAAAGGTGATCACATGACATCAGGGCACTGCAATATGGGAGGCTGCAATGGTTGTAAGTGTGAAAAATGGACATAAGTCACTTTTGAAAGTGCCACTGTGACACATCGACAGAAAAAGCCTTGTTTCCATGACCACTGCATTGACTCCCTCCCCCCAGGATGGACAAATGGGGGATGGATGGAGAGGATAGATAGGTGATAGGTAGGTAGGTAGGTAGGTAGGTAGGTAGGTAGGTAGATAGATAGATAGATAGATAGATAGATAGATAGATAG
>JANHFT010002502.1:25464-37629 GCA_032467955.1 Pseudoxenodon macrops
TGCCCTGGAAACAATGAAAGACTGGCCCCTGGTGTCTTGGCCCTGGCCCAGGCTGGCCTATTGCTGATCTAAAACTTGGTGACAGCCATCCGGGCTGGAACACAGTCAGTCTTAGATCCATGGGGCCACCCAAGAACCAGCAAGGACCTGCTCCCATCCCACCCCCTGGGTGTCTGCTGGAGACAATGGATCCACCCAGGCCACCCAGGCCACCACAGGTGCACCCAAAGTGAACAATGTTGACTGGCCACGCCACCCAGTTGGCTGTGATTACCTGGCCACACCCACCCTGGTCCCTTGAGGTCAACCACAACTCTGATGCGGCCCTCAATGAAATCAAGTTTGACACTCCTGATCTAAAGAATAAATTATTATAAACGTAATCCATGTAAACAAGAGCTAGTTTGGTCCAGTGGCTAAGACATCAGGCTATCCACTGAAACCAGTGGACTGAGTCACACCCAAAGCCAGCTGGGTGAATCTGGGCCAGTCATTCTCAACCACATTAGGATCAGGCAACAAGTTGGTTAGTCAATTTCTGTTACAACCAATGTTACTTGCAGGGAAATGCTAGGAAGAAAAAATGTAATCCATACAAACAACAAAGCCAAAACAGATGAATCAAAGTTACAATATATTAATTTTGGGAGTTGGATCATGAGAATGCAGTGGACAAGGCAGTAATATAGCAATAATTACTGAAATGGGAAGAGTTATGATCTGCAGAGTCATGTTTAGTGAACAACATGTTAGGGAAGGGTCTGTGGTATTTTAATTGCTGGAGACTAATGTGATATAAATTTGAAAATGTAATGGGAAAACATGTACCCTGTTTCCCTGAAAATAAGACATCCCCGGATAATAAGACCAATCAGGCTTTTGAGCGCATGCGCTAAAATAAGCCGTCCCCTGAAAATAAGCCCTCCTAAAAACATAGTAGCAGCCATGAGGTGACCACGCTCACCTCCTTCTGCACCTCAAAAATAACAAGACCTTCCCGAAAATAAGGCCAAGTGCTTATTTCAGGGGTCAAAAGAAAATAAGACCCTGTCTTATTTTCGGGGAAACACGGTAGATAGATAGATAATGATAGATAGATAATGATAGATAGATAATGATAGATAAATAGATAAGATAGATGGATAAGGTAGGTCGATAGACAGACAGACAGCTAGATCGATACTAAAGAGTAAAGAAAAATTGGGGATACTTTTGTTGTCTTAGTTAAATTGTAAGTTTATTTGACAGGGCTTGAAATATATTTCTCTGATACAGCCAATAAAATGAAAAATCCATTGGCATTTCAACTTTTTTGTGAGTCAGATTTGACTGATGTTCTCTTGTTCAAAGTACCCTTGAGACCAAACTTATTTGGCTACTGTGAAATGTGTCTTAAACATAATGATGGGGACGCTGAATAGTGAATGGTGGCTGAACATTAGTAAACAATGGAATACACATTCCAGTGGCCAATTTCATGTATAGTCAGTGTATCAGGTCATTGTATTGTACTCTGGAATCTAAATAGCTTGGATATGCCAAGATAGCGTCTATTTCTGTGTTTTACAGTCGCACAAAGAATCCATTCTGCTTCTGAGTGAAAGCAGAGAGGCCTGTCGGTTGCCCCAGTCACTCTCCTTCAGTGGCAAGTCATAATTATTGAACCCAGAGCCAAATAATCCAATTGTTTACACAACCATATATATTTAAAGCCACAGTCCTAGCACAAGTAACTCCCGTTGTATTGTATGCATACAAGTAAAGATGTTTGCACTTCTGAGCTTTCCTGTTTTCTGATATCGAAGGTTTGTTTTTGGTGTTTTTGCTGTGTTTTTAGTTTCCCCAGCAATTCTGACCTATGTATTTCCCCAGTGTCATGTTTGATAAGATCTAAGCTGAATCTATTGAAGTAAGAGACTGATTCATAAGTCAAATTTAGCAACTGTGGCTAAAGTCTTTTAATAGTCATATGATTAGGGCAAATAATCCCCTTTGTAGGGCTGGGATTATTTCTTACCTTTAAGCTCCATGTATGTATATTTCTTACCTAACAATTTATATATATATATATATATAAACTCTTTAAGGTAGTTCACCAGAAAATATGGATGCATTCAGTTTGGATAGGAAACAGCTCCTGTTTCTTCCAAAGAAATTGAAATTTTATATTGATTTTACAAATACTGAGAACTGGTTCTTAAGAGTATATTTGTTCAGTTTTTTTAAATACAGCTCTCTAATGGCTAAAGAATTAGTACATTTTAGGGGATCAAATGTGGGAACCTTCTGGGTTTTAGCTCCTAACCTGTGACTAGGCTCATTATAAGTGTTAATTCTTTACTTCCCCCTAGTCTGTATTTTATCTGTGGGAAAGGTTTTGAAATAATTGTCTCCTCTTAGCTTCTGTTCGTTAACTGCTTGGTAATTCAATAATTTTGTACAAATTCTAAAAACAGAGATTGGATACAGTTAATTTAATATAATTTACAATTATGCTGCAATAATTTACAATTATGCTGTATAGAAATGTTTTCAATACCCAAGTCTTGGTACATTGAAATTAATGGTACAGAATTACTTTGAAATGAGGTTTAGAGCATTGTGTAGATTTTTGTGCGTGTGTCTTTATGTTATGTGCAGTGGCTCAGCAGTTAGACACGCTGAGCTTGTCAGCTGGAAAGTGACCAGCCTGGGTTTGAGTCCAACAGAGTGCAACAGAGCGAGCTCCCTTACTTGCCCCAGCTTCTGCCCACCTAGCAGTTCGAAAGCATGCAAAAGCGAGTAGGTAATTAGGTACCACTTCCGTGGGAATATACCAGTGTTCTGTGCACCTCAGCATATAGTCATGCCGCCCACGTGACATGGAAGTGTCTTCAGACAATGCTGGCTCCCTCGGCTAAGAAACAGGGATGAAAAACACCCCTTAGAGTAGGACACAACTGGGCAGGGGAAACCTTTACCTTTACTTGTATGTTTTCATTGCAGTTCTTTAACCCAGCTTGATTCTTAAGAGAGTAGGTTGCTTTTTGCTCTTATGTATCTGAACTCAGTGGCAAGGTTTCTGCATATTACATTTAGTTCTGCTAAATGAGATTTGTCCAAAATTATGATCTTGGTAGCCTTAGGAAGATAACCAGGACATACTCTCTCTCATTCTGGAGTGCAGGACATAGAATAATAAATAGATCTGTGGTAAGTGGAAATAGATTCTCATTGAATGCTAGAAAAAAAACCTTCCTAAAATAGAAACAGTTCACAGTGGAATCAATTGCCTAGAGAGGATAGTCTCCCATTTATTGGATCGGCTCAATCAAAGGCTAGATGGCAATCTGTCTAGGATGGTTTAATTTGGATTCCAGCCGTAAACAGTGGATTGGCCTAGGTGGCTTCTTTTAGCTCTATGGTTAAAAATAGCTTTTCTGAAACAAAATATCCAGAGAGATTGATCATTATACAGTGAAAGAAGACATGCTTGCTGAAATGTTAAAGAGTGAAAAAAAACTAGTTCAACTTGCACAATAGCCATTAAGAGAAGTAATCTGATAGTTTAGACTTTGCACTGAAAGCAGCGTTTTTGTAATGATACTCCTCAGCATTTGTAACTTTTCTACTCATTTGCAAAAGGCTGTGCTTTCTTATCAGGCTTAATTTTTGCTAAGGAATGTAGAATGTGTGTCTCTTGATAAGGAGTACATCCAAAGTTATGCCAGAAATCTGGGTATGAATGTATATCCCCACCACCAACACACACACACACACACACACACACACACACACACACACACACTGCCTCTGGAGCCTGTAACTTCCTGGGAGGCAGCATGAAAAGGGCAGGAAAAATAGTAAACTCTGATAGCAGACATCATCTCATTAGAGGAATGACCTCATTAAATGCAGATAAAGAAACTGTCTAGTTTTACTTTCCAATTAAGCAAAGAATGTAATTTCTCAATTACACGTTCATCCAAGAGATATAAATAGATGTATAGGCACTTTAAAAAACCCACACAATCTGTGCTTTCAAACCTTGCATATATCAGCATAAGGTGATACTCTTTAATAGCAGTTTTCTTTTAATGTTTGCAAGTGTTTGCATTTATTGTTATGCTTACAAAAAATGTGAAAGGTGGGGGGCTTTTCACTTCCTTACTATTTACATAACCACTGGCAGAACATTTATGAATTCCTGCCTCTAGTACCATAGAAGCTTTGTACAAATGGAATTTCATGATTGGATACAAAACATTGACTAATATTTGCTGCACATTAAAGAATAACAAGATTGGCTCCAGAGCAAATTCATTTATGAGTGGATGCATTAATAAGCAGATCATTGCTTGGTTAATACTTGGCCAAGTCAAGTATTAATATTGAACATAAACTCTGGATGTGTCCTCTCAATGTTCTTCATTTGTTCATGGATTTGTTTTCTGGTGTCTTAATAATGGAAAAGCCTGAGACCTACATAGAATAATGGCAAACCAGGCTGCAGATAGTTTATTAGCCCTATTTGCTCAAATGTAGACTGAATTGGTGCAAGCTAATGCTAAAACAACCTTATAAGGTTTACTGTGACTTTCAAAATATTCAGACGAAATAACCATTTTTATCACTTTTCAAACTAAAAAGTTCCAAAAGCAAGGGCAGAACAGCGGGGAAGGGAGTTGTTGCATGTACAATGTATAATGGTACTATTATTATTGCCAATTCATGCTTTCAGACTGTTAAGTACAAACAATACAGCATAAATCTATATTTTGCTGTAGATGTCTGATAAAGGCTTTGGGGTGGTTTAAATCAGTAGTTGGTGGATGCAAACGTTTGGTAATATCTGTGTTGCATATTCAGCATGCAGATTTTGGTTCACATGAGTGAGTAAGTTTCTTAAAAGCAGTCCACCTTTTCTGCCCTGTAGGCATTCCTTCTTACTTATGATAACAGCTTTTACTTCTGGTTTCTTACTGCTGCAAATTTAAACTGATTAGTTGTTATCAGAACAATGGTTCCTCTGTGTGGAAGAATACTCCTTAAAATAAATTATTCAAGGGTTATCACAAGGCTATACAGTCATGCATGCCACCCTGCTGAGTTTTTAATTATACTGTATATATATATATATATATTTACAGAATTACATGCTCAGCTGTATTTTGGTTTAGGTCAGAATGTCACTCAAACCCAGAAATATAGTTATTTCACGGTAAGCTAAGAAGCTTTCAAGAATAGTATATGACCAAGTTTGTTCTTGGTTAGGCAGCGCCAGGTATCACTTAGCACATTGTCTGAATCCGTTAAATTATACTTAAACATAAGTTAGTCCTCCAGAAAAAGGATATGGGATATAGGATCAACCCCAGAGCAGAATTTTCCTTTCTGCTACTTTATTTTCCCCACTGTTTGAGAGACGTATCACCAAAGAGGAATTAATCAGAAAACTAAGACACACTTTAACTTGCCATCTGTAATTTTAGAATATTACATGATCTGAAGAGGAAACCAATTTTAGGGGTTATATGAACACATTTTAAAAAAAATTAAAAGTGTGAGAGAGAATCGGCTGCACTGTCTCCAAACTACTGTGTGTGCTGCTATTGTGCCATAAAACAGATACAGATAATCCTTATTTAGTGAGGTCTTGAAGACCACTCACAATTATAATAGTGATCTAAACAGCGATCTAAACCAACTGGTGGTTTGTGGACCACTGGTGTTCCGTGAGAAAATTTTGGTGGTCCGCAGAAAAAGTATTTGCATTTTTTATTTTGCATTAAATCAGGAGTCCTCAAACTACAGCCCCTGGGACAGATATGTGCAATGAACACTAGTGTTGCTTCAGAGAGTCTCCCCCTTCGGGGTCTTTTTGTGTAGGTCAGAGGGGGGAGAAATTCCGACTTGGGGTCTGCTTCAGCCTCCTGGTGCAGACTTTGGACGAAAGCTGGAGGGAAATGCCGCTGGTGGCAAAGAACTGGAGGGCCTTTTTCCAGTGGGACTGCATCATGGCCTGGAACTGGCTGACCATCTCAGCCCGCTGTGCCTCCAGGCACTGGCACCTGGCCTTGCACTCCCGCAGGTCTTCTCTCTGCTTGGAAAACCTATGCTCGTAGTCCTCAGTGAGGTCGTCTGCTGAGCGTCTTTCTCGGCCAGATCCAATTTGAACTGAGCCAGCTGTTTTGCCAACTCTTTCTCATGGTGGCTGCTTAGCTCCCAACAACTGCTTTCTGTAGGGGACTAAGGAGCCCAGGCGGGGAGGCCAGGAGTGGCTGAGAGGGGAGGGATGGGTAGAGGCTAGAGTGAGCTACATTCAGTTGGCCCTGTCCACCACCCAGTCACATGACCACCTACCCACGCCCACCCAGCTGGTCATTAGGCAGATCATATTAGTGGTCCACAGGATTTGAAATTATGAATTTAGTGGTCCCTGAGGTCCGAAAGGTTAGGAACCCCTGCTCTAAACGTAACTTTGTGTCCAATTGTATAGTGATAAATGCCTTTCCTACCTTTCAAAATAGAATATGTAATGTGTGTGTGTGTGTGTGTGTGTGTGTGTTTTGAGAAGAAGATATTTCTTTCTATATACACTTTTTAAATTATTTTTATATTAAAAGCTGAATAAAATTAGCAAAACTCAAGAACTTTTCTCATTAAAAATGTAGATAGCAGTGTTTCTTTTGAAAGAACCCATATCTTATAAAGTGAACTTTCAACTTGGATTGAAACTGAACACTGAGAAAACTACACTTAACTTTAACCTCAGTTAAAAATTTGCTCACCTACTGCTCTGTTGGAATAGCTTTCAAAACAGTTTGCATTTCATTTAGTAAATTTTAGCATTCTTTCCTCCAAATGGTATATAATGTTTTCTGGATCAAATATCAAAGTAATCAAAAGTGATCAAAAACTAAAATGTTAGCTTTAGTGGATGTCCAAAAATATTTTAAATTATACTGGGAGAATGGTAGCAGTATAAACATTGTAATTGAGATAACCTGTGACCCCAATTTTTAGGAGCTTAGCCATCTTAATCTATGTAATAAAAACAGGTTTTCATTCCACTGTGAAAAATGCAAAGGAAAGGTACTTAACTATAGTTTTAATCCCCAAATTTGGAAAGTGATTGACTTCTAAAATGGCTCCCATTAACAGATAGAGGCCCTCCCTCCAAATTAAAAGAGAGAGACAAAAGAATATAGGAGTTGAACAGGAAAAAAAAAAAGGAAATAAAGTATCTATGCCAGAGCAGATAAGCCATAAAGCTAGCATTTTTACCTGATTATGAAGAAGTTGGTTTTTTGGGGGGCTGATATTCTTTTTTGAATAATGCTTGGTGCAGCGTGATCTCTTTGATCAAAAGATAGCACCAGAATTTGTTGCTGTTTAGTTCTCTAATTTCAGAACAATATTTGGAAGCTGAATATTCTGTATGGAATAAATAATGTGATCATTAAGCAAAACTTCATATGACAGCACCATTGCGATGGCAATTCCAGCAGTCTTAGTTGTGGTTGTTCAGCTAGGATAGCACTGTCATTAGGCGAGAATCTCATGCTTCTCTGCTCTGTTACGCTTGCCTTCACTTCAACTCCCCCATCCACCTATCTTTACTCCCCCAACCTTCTCTTTTGGACACTCTGTACTCCACCACATACATACCCCTGCTGCCTCCACTGCCACCCTCCACTGCCCACAACTGACTTTGCCATCGTCTTCCTCCTGCTGGTGGCCCAAGATCTAAGCCCTGAGTGAGGGTGCAGTCCTGGGATGTTCAGGGTGAGAGCAAGAAGGCAGTGAGCCTCGTCTGCTGAACACATTTGCCAGGCCTGGCTGGGGAAGAGGCAAGGGACTAATGAGGTTTAGCACTCCTATTTTGTCTTAGACTCAAGCAACCCGATCCACACATGAAGAATTCAAGCTTTATTATATTCTGCCTATAATACAGAAATCTCCATGGAGCTTGGGGTAGGGCAGTAATGGTTAACTTTTTCAGCACTGAGTGCCAAAACTGGGGTGTGCGTGTACGTGGGTGCCGAAGCCCAGAAGAGAGCAGTTGGCCGGTGTGCATGCGCGTAGCAGCCAGTTGCTCTTCCAGGCTCCAGTGCGTGCATGCATGCCGGCCAGCTGGTGCAGCATGCATGCACACTGGCCAGCTGCTGTCTTCTGGGTTCCGGTGCATGTGCGCACCAGAACTCCGAAAAGCAGCTGATGACAGCGCGCCTGCCCACAGAGAAGGCTCTGTGTGCCACCTCTGGCACGTGTGCCGCAGGTTCGCCATCACGGAGGTAGGGTGTCAGCCCTAGATCTCTTACAGCTATGCAATGATTCAAAGCTAATTCCCCACTTAAGTCCTCCTCCTTGTGGTTCCCAACATTTTGATGGATACTTACCCCTCACAAAGCACTACAACTGTATGTTCTCTTTTTAATCTCTCTCTCTCTCTCTCCATCCATTTCCTTATCTTTGCTAAGCATTCAATCAAATTACAGAAATTCGACTACTTACTCTACTTGTTAGGCATATCTCACTTTTAGTTATTCATAGTATTTTTCCTTGATCCTTGAATGTTAATGTTCAGTTCTATAGTTCCTGTTACATTGTACAGTGTCTGAGATTTGCTGCAAATCATTTGGTTTCTCAACCAGCAACTTGGGATCATATATATATAAATGTAAACATATATTCACAACCCCAACCAACTCACCTCTAATGTATACTAATTCTAATAAGTATTTCTTATATCAACCAGTCAAGGAACATCACACATCTTTCTCTTATTCCCTGCTTAAAGTTAAACTATTCCTCAAGCATTCCATTTGTTGTAGTCATATTTTACTCCCATTATGAAAAGTTCTTGAGGTGTTCAGCAACCAACCTTTACCTCCATATTCATGCAAGGTATTCAGCTGACCAAAAGCATTACCCAAACCTACAAATGTACAGTAGGTTTAATTTAAACACTTCTTTGTATTTTTAATTAATTCTTATTGAGGTTTTTCAGCAGAATTAGAAAGTACAGATTTTGAATTAAAGAAGTATAAAGAAAAGTGATAAGAAAATGAACAAGAAATATAGAAAAAAAATTGGGGGGAGGGGTATAATTCCAAAGAAAAGGCTTTCGATCTTCTTGATAGTGGTTACAGATTTATATTTTATCCTCTTTCTCTCAGATTGCATCATAATTTCCTTCTTTCCACAAGCTACCCTTTCTAATCTTGAAACCCATAAATCACAAGTTCATTTTTCAGCAAAAACTCCATAAGAGGTTTCCAGTCACTAATAAATGACATTTATTTATTTCTAAAATATGTGATGAATTGCAAAATTTTGTCTACAGTATGGTTTTATGTTCTGTCTAACACAAAACCATACTGCATGCTCCCATTTTTCATTTGTCTTCCATTTAAAGGATTTCTAAAGCTGCTGCTCTCACAATTTATGACCCTGGATGGTGGACAGTGATAAAAATCAAAAAATAACAACAGGAAAAAACGTAATACTATGCAAGATCCAAATAAGCAAACCAAAATATCCTCTAGTGCTCTTTCATTCCAAATTCTATCAAACTACTTTCCCAGGGAGACTTACCAGTAACTAATCTAACCAGATTGTAGTTTTTCCCCTTTGTTATGGGATTAGAGTTAGATGTGTGGACTTCAACTCCCAGAATTCCTCAACTGGGGAATTTTGTGAGTTAAAGTCCACATATCTTAAAACTGCCCAGTTTGAAAATATTGTTATTACAGGAGGACAATATTATCATTCTTTCAATCTTAAGAAATAGATGGAATCTTCACATTTATGTTAAACAAGTCCCTCAAAACCTTAAATTTAAAGCATTTTCTTAAATTGCCCTCTTCAACATAACACTATTATAACTATAAAAATCTCTGAAATATTTCTTCAAACATTCTCTTTCTTTTGCTTAAACCCATTCCATTTCATCATTTGTATTTTTGATATCATTGCTGAGGGCAGAGTATATGTAATCCTTCCATAATTATAATTTTAAAAATTCCCTCAAGATCATGTTGCCTTTTTCCTGTGTTTTCAATTTTACATTCCTTGCTTTCTTTGACTACATTCTCTTTAATACCCATTTCTCTATGTTCATTATATAGTATCTTTTTTCTTCCTCCTTTTTTTCATCTATAAATTTCTCATCTCAGCTTCTTCAACATCATTATTCCACCAAGCTTATTTTATTTATTCTTCCTTTTAGTAACACATTCTTCCGATGCATTTCTAAGATATTTCTTCACTTTATTCTAAGCAGTCTCTATATCCTTTCTCCGTATGCTCACGTTCCATTTATTCTGTTGAAAAAATTGTCTGCTAATACAGGATTTTCTTTTCTGAAATTGTTCTGTTTTCTTTTCTTCCATGTCCATTTTGTCCCAGGATCCAATTTTGACAATAACTTTATTAAATATTTATTAGATATTTATTAAAATTGATATGTGATATGGAAATGCAGTTGAATCAAATGCCTCCAGAAGTTGTGAATGCTCCAACACTGGAAGTTTTTAAGAAGATGTTAGATAACCATTTATCTGAAGTGGTGTAGGGTTTCTGCCTAGACAGGGGGTTGGACTAGAAGACCTCCAAGGTCCCTTCCAAATCTGTTCCAATTCTATTTAATTCAAATTTTGACAGGTAGATATGTAGAGACAGATTTCTTTTTAAAAAAAAGATCCCTCTCCCATTTCTGTGAGTGCACTCTTTCCTTGTTCAAATAACAGAGACTTGGATTATTTTCTGTTTAGGAACTTGAAATATTATCTGGATTCTTCCACTAGAGGTTTAAGTAGAACAGATTAGATTTCGTGGAAAACAGCTTCTCGGCATTACTGATATTCTCCCCTGGTTTTTCTAGGTTTTTTAGTTTTTACAGGAATAAGTGAGATCTCATGGATTTTATCACTGTTCCTCATGAATATGGAGTTTTCCTTAGAGTTCTTACCGTCATAGAATTATGACGGCTTTTGTAAGGTGTGCAGATTTTTTTTTGGGGTCAAATTATGTAGTCCCTAATAAAACATAGAATTATTTACTATCTGTTTCCCGGTGGAGAAACAATTTACATACTGTTTTCCTGTGGCAAGTTGTGAAAGACCATAAACGATAATGTGTAACTTGATTGAAAATGAGCTCAACTATGTTTATGTCAGAATAAAGCAACTTTTAAGAGGCTTGCAACATCTTCTAGACATCTGTAGATAATTTTCCTGGAAGTATGAATACCCTTATCAAAATAGATTTCAAGATTCTGGTGGTTTTAGCATATTTCAGATGACTCTGTTACGCTGTACCACTGTGTACCAGTTACCTCAGCTCTGATTTTCAAACCACGTTGCTCTGTCTGAAAGAAGACACTTTTTGTCAGTTGTGACAAAACGGTTCACTTACAACATTTACAAGTTAAATATGACTATAGAAATGCAAGTATTTCGTAAAAACTTATTTTCTTCGCTTTGAACTGAAGTATTTTGCAGTAGCTGAGGAGCATTTTTCTACTTGCTATGCAGGTTGCGGGGAACATTAGTTTGTGGTTCAGCCACTTGTTAAAAGTATCTTCCAGTGTTTCAATACGTTACTTATTTAGTCTGTTGCCAGTCATTTTGCTTACTCTGGAAGAGGGCAGAGAAGAAAGTTTGTGGAATGGTATTTGTTTTCAGGAGATTAAAACCAGGTCATTTAGCTGTTATCCAGATACTTGGCAGCAATGGGTCCCTTGGCACTTTGCCCATCCTCATGCTTTTTATTCTCATATGCTGAAACCTGAGAAGTAAAAACAAAAATGGAACATAGAAGTACATTTGGAATAAAGAATGCTCAAGTACATCTCTTACCTCAAATG
Organism: Pseudoxenodon macrops; assembly: GCA_032467955.1. Taxonomy (NCBI): domain Eukaryota; kingdom Metazoa; phylum Chordata; class Lepidosauria; order Squamata; family Pseudoxenodontidae; genus Pseudoxenodon; species Pseudoxenodon macrops. Next base: position 37,316 of record JANHFT010002502.1, read on the forward strand.
ATTGACTTTTCGTTTAAATGCTTTGAGTTTCTGCTTTTCTAGCAGTCATATCTGTGCAACAAACCCAGAACAAAAAGAAAAAGATCCAAAATCTATAATGATCTTAATATCTATCATCTTTAAGCGAAATGATTATTTTAGAAATTCATAGAATATGGAATAACAGAGCTGGAAGAGACCCTGGAGGTCTTCTATCTCCACCCCTTCTTTGAGCAAGAGACCTTTTATCATTCTAGACCAGGGGTCGGCAACCTTTAACACTCAAAGAGCCACTCGGGCCCATTTCCCATAGAAAACAAAACAGTTGGAGCCAC
>JANHFT010002502.1:55755-70088 GCA_032467955.1 Pseudoxenodon macrops
CATAATCATCACAATTATGACAAATCACGGCTTGAACTATCTTGCTTTGCATGTAATGAGTCTATCTCATATATTACTTTCACCTTTTAAGTTGCATTACTGAAATAAATGAACTTTTGCACGATATTCTAGTTTTTTGAGTTTCACCTGTAGATATGAATATGTGCATGTATATGTGTATGTGTATGTATATGTATGTAAAAATGGACATGTAGTGAAATATAGAAGAAAGCAAAAATATTTAATTTTGTAATCATAACTTTTAATAGAGTAGAAATACTATAATAGAGGTAGTCCTTGACCTACTTTATGGTGATTAGCAACTGTTTGAAGTTATGAACAAACAAAACAATTTCAAGTTCTGACAGCCACCCCACCACCCTGCAGCCACCCTGAAGTCACATCTTATTTTGAGGTTGCTTGGCAACCAGCCCATATTTATGGCTGTTTTCAGTGTCCTACTATCCCATAATCATGATATATGATTTTTTTTGCCACAAGTTGGCATTCATTTCTAGTTTCTGCAGACAATGGATTCACTTAACAACGATGGCATTCGATTAATGACAGCAGATTCCCTTAATTATTGCTGCAGAAAGGTGTTATAAAATGAAGTCAGTCGGAGGATGACCCACTTAATGCCAGCCTTGCTTCCGGTCATAATTCAAGGATTACCTGTAGTGATAAAGTAGGGGAAGAAAACAGTTTTAGAACAAATAGTGATGATGGCATAGGAATCCGTAATCCGTCATGAGCTTTTTCCACTCATAATTCTAACCAAGATTTTGTAAAAGATGGTTTGTTTGATAAATGATAAGTGATCTGGCTTGTACATAAGCCATAATGGATGATACCACACATGGTGTTAAGCTTAAAATACACAAACGTTTTAAAGGCATTGTTTGCTTTTTAAAAAGATAACATTTGATGGAGTTCCTAGTTATACTAGGAGTATCTATTTTAATTCACTTCAGATACGTAGTTTTTCAGCTTTTAATAATGCTTCAACATTCATTGTGAATAATCTTTTTTAACCTGATCCAAAATTGAAAGGCACCAGAATAGAACAGAACAAAATAACAGAGTTGGAAGGGATCTTGGAGGTCTTCTAGTCCTACCCCCTGCCTAGGCAGGGAACCCTACACCAGTTCAGACAAATGGTTATCCAACATCTTCTTAAAAACATCCAGTGTTGGAGCATTCACAACTTCTGGAAGCAAGTTGTTCCACTGTTCTAACTGTCATTAAATTTCTCCTTAGCTCTAAGTTGCTTCTCTCCTTGGTTAGTTTCCATCCATTGCTTCTTGTCCTACCCTAACCAGGTTGCAGAAGATCACCACAAGATAATAGATTCTATTACATTTCAAGCAGAATTCTCACCATCAGATTTAAAGAAAATGTTTCTGTTCTATGAACATTCCAAATTTATGCTGGGCCAAAGGAAAGAAGAAGTTTGAAATTTGCAGCAGTTAGCTTTTTCTGTCACTTTCCTTTTCCAAAACATGAAGTAATTGAAAAAATATGTGATTTTACTGCAGATTATGTTACATGTTTCTTTGAAATGGTATTATGAGAGAAAGGACAATTGTTAAAAATTTAACTATGTATTATTTCAGATTTGCTCAAAGACCATTTTATTCAAATTCCAATAATCATTGTAAATTGGGGGAGTTGTTTCAAATAGATTCTTAGATGATGAACTCCATCACATTAAATGGGCTTTCGCCAACAAAATGCTTTCTGCACAGAGAGTGGGTTACTATGATATTGGAAAAGGATCCAAGCAAAAAAAAATTTGCATGCTTGTCATCGAGAAAAAACATGGAGAATCGAGTTTGTCAAGCATGGCATTTTTTAAAAATTGCATTCTGTATGTAGGTTCACATAATTTAACCTGAAATAGAAAAATTGTGTTCAACTGTCGGAATTTAATTTTGTTAAATAAGTCAAGTCACTCAATTTTGGAATACAGAGGATGTTCTCACTTTGCAGGGGCAGTAATTTTAAACTATCTCTTTATTTCCAGATGAAAGAAGTAGAAGAATGTATAGAAGAGATGTTAATAAGGCTGGATGAGTTCTGTGGTATGACTGACATGGTATGTTTAGCTGCTGAAGACCTTGGAGAATCTAAATACTTCCTCTTATGTTATCTCCTCTGGAGGCCATCTTGAGAGTGATTTAGAAACAGCAGCTCAGCTGCAGTGAGCTGTGAGGGAAGAGGGAGCTACAGGACTTTCTCTCTTCTCTCTCACACACTCCAGCGAGCGCACACGCACACACATGCTCACATTCTTCCTGAGGCAGCCATCTTGATAACAACCTTCTCTGAAATGGTTTTTATAACTGAGAACAGTGATGGTTAAGCCACAAGGTGGCACCATGGTGCACAAATACTTACGGGCCTAGATAAGTGCTCTTTACTTGTAAATTTTATGTGCACCATTCTTACCTACGTGCATAGAGACAATAAGGAGCTCTGCTCACAGATGTCTCCTTGTGGGATGCTTGAATACCGTATGAAAGATTCCCCGTGTTAGTTCTAGAGAGAGATTTTGCGCACATTACCCAAGATTGCCCCTCTATGTTTCAGTGGAGAAGATAACCTAATGCCATGAAGTTGATAGCTGTCCAAAGGTCATCTTGGAAAGTGGCTGTGGACTTTTTACTTTAGGACCAAAAAAACAAAATTCCCAAGAGGCCCACTGATCTTGTGTCATGAAAATTGGCCACAGTACTTTGCAACCGGTGATTTTAACTACAGTCCTGTTCATATCATCCGTGCAAATACAGCATAACCTCACCTGGTGGTTCTCCGCAGTGTCTTTCATCTGTGCTTTGCATTGCAATGATTTGTGGGCTCCTTTTTGATCATTGCATTCTAATTCATGATAAGTGATGTGTGACCCACATCAGCTTAGTTTAGAAAACAATGCTTAAAAGGCTTTCCAAAGAACATTATATATTTATCAAGCATGTAGTGCATTGTCAAAGGGTAACTTGCCTTTCCTAAGTATACATACATTGTTTTCATAGCTATTCAGATTCTGACGTTTCAGAATTCTCTCCTCTAGTTGTAACCAACAAAATATTTAATGTTACTTTCCTGGGAATGATCTCTTATCGGTTTCAAGGACATATGTTTCTGCATAGATAATGGTAGAATTATAGTCTGTTAGTATCTCACCTTGTAACTTGGTTGCCATTGTTTTCTTTGCTGTCTCTTGTATCCAAGGAACAGGCAATTATTTTTTATTATGCTTTTATTGGGTTTAAAAATTTTACATTCTGCAGTTCAATATATTGTAGTACATTGCAATAATAATGGTTAAACGGAACAAGAAATACAGCAAAACAAAAAAGAAGTACTAAAAATGTAGAACTCAAAAATAATATGATTTCCTGATGAGTCTTCTCTGCATGGACCATGTCTTTGAGACTTAGCTTATATTATGTTTTTTGAATAAGATACATTTTGTTCTAATGAGATTTTTTTGACTAGTTAATAACCCAAAATCACTTAGATAGATTCAATAAATATTCAGATTTCCCAGAACACTTTTTATCTAGCCTCTTATAGAAAAAGAGGACCAACTAACTTCATTTGATCCTCATTAAATGGAAGACTCAGAAGATAAAGTATAGCCAGGGAGAGCTTTGAAGAGCGTAACAAATAATGTTTGATGGATCAAACTTGGAAGAAGCAGGCATTAATAAATTCAAAACAAAAGTATAATTCAATGGCAGGAGAAGTTCATGAGGAAACTCCCCCTACATGTAATGTTATAAACATAATTTCAAACAATTCCAATGGTGGAAAGAAGTAGAAGGTATCAGAAGACGTCTACAATGCAGAAAAAAAAAAGCAACATAACAAAAATTGGTTTAATATGTTATTATATTACTATAGTTCATTACTTTACCTTGCCTTTTTAAATTCTTGGTGAACTCAAGGAAGCAAACATATCTACTATTCCTGCCTCTTATTCTCCCCACACCAACTCTTCCTTGTGATAATTTATTTTTTATTATTTATTACATTTCTACACCACCCATTTCACCTAAGTAATTCTGGGTGGTTTGCAGAGGAATTACAGAAGAATTGAGTTTGGAAACCATCTATCGGTTGCTACATTTTCTTTTGCATAGATTTAAGAAAATATATTGCAATTTTCCACAAGGAACTATAGCGAGTCCAACACATTGTATGTGGTTCAATGTTCAATGTGGCACCAAGGGGATTTCCGCAAGGACTTACCTTTGTGTTTTTTTTAAAAAAAGATCCTATTTCAGCAAAGTTGTGTACAAAAAAGAAAAGTACTTGCTACACATTTCTTTCCTTGCAAAGTGTATAAAGATTTCTCTAGGAGAGTGAAATTTTAAGCATAGTTGATAGTTAATGTGGAATGAAAATCTCCAGGAAAGACCAGGGCTGTAGGCTGGATTGAGATATTGATTTAGCATTCTGAGAGCATTCTGAGTGGCAAACTATTTACCTATTGTTGACCAAAACCCAATATTGAAATGTCTATGAAGTCACCATAAATCAGGCTTTATCTGAAAGATGCTGTACCTTTTATAGTAAGATGATGTAGACTGTAGATTGGAAGGACAGCAGTTCTTAACCTTTAGCTTCAAAAAATTTCACATTTTTGTTACAAGCACTTGTGTTCACCTTGTTTAGCATGTTTACAACAATCAGCCTTTTCTATTGACTCTCCTGTACTCAAATACTAATTAGGTTTGTTGTGTTGATTTTACTTGACAGTTTCTGATGGTATGTTTCCAAAACATACTAATGATTATTTTTTTCTCTGTACACATGCTGTACTCTGTCCCCAAAAAGGGGGCATTACTTTTCCTGCACCAATTTTCTTTTTGCTTTATTGTCAGAGAAGAATGGCTGCTCCTATAATACGTTAGGGTTTCCCTTCATCCTTTTACAGGTGATAAACATATTTCCTTTTCCTACCCTACCTTACCCTACCCTACCCTGTCATTTGTCTCAAATGATGAAGGAGGGTTGGATTAGAAGACCACCAAACCCTAGTTTGCTGCTATACTACTGTTGTCGTCTAAAGAACTAGAGCCACCTGTACCGTGCCAGTGTCTCTCAGAATTGTAGATACAATACTGTAGCATTATATTGCTCAGCTGGCAATGCTGTAGGTATCCTAACTCTGCCTATTGCTGGCAAGCCTGGAAAAGCAAAACAGTAAATAATGGGTACAACTCTTCCCACCACTCACTCCTAAACAGAGAACAGAGCAACCTGGAAGCTGACTTGCGTTGTCCTGAAAAATAAGAAAAAATAAGAAAAATCCAAAGTAGAAGCATTGCTTCTGAACATCCTTTGTGATTTTAGTCTGTGTTTGGTGGTGGTTTTTTTTTTTAGCTTTCTTCAACCTCAATAACAAAAGAGCAGAGTGTAGAGGAAGAGCACGGAAAGGAATTTAGCACAGGAGATGGAGCCAGAATCCTGGAGCCAGGCCCACCCGAGTCCTCCTCCAGTTGTACAATTGTAGGATGCATTGTCAGCTAATTAGTGATAGGCAGAAGAGGGTGGATAGCAAGGCCAGAATAGATATCAAAGAATTGTTTTTCTCTTAACACGCTGCACACCCAAAATCAGAACAGCACCATTGGCAGTGAATCAGCAGATGTAATGGAAGCATGCTAAGAATCAGATGTGGGCGGAGAAATGTATATATTCTTGCAACCTTAAGCTAAAATATGAAACATTATGTGGCTTACATAGTATGGAGACCTAGTAGAACAAGCTGTCAGTGTAGCATAACTGAGGGTAGCTACAGAACATAAAATTCCTAGGAAGGAATTTACTGGTGTGTTCATCTATACTGAATTTTCTAAAGGAAAATGTTTGGCACCATATAATACATAAAATGATATTGTTTGCAGCATACTAAATCCGTTTTTGTATTTATTGGCAATGCTTTGTGATAGTGTCTTTTTCCCCCCTCATGCAGATTAGGAGTGATACATCCATTCTCTTGGAAGAGATGATTCCATTTATTAAGGCCAAGGTTTCGGAAATGAACAATGTCTACATAAAAGTGGATAAACTAGAGGTTTGTTGCTTACATTATGTAAGGTTGGAACAGAAATCTATGCTTTCAAGTAGGTTCTGTTCTGTTTAAGTATTTAAAACGATTGTTACATTAAGGATCAGAAAACAGGCAAAAAAAAGTAGTGGATAGATTTTTTTAAATTAGAATTCACTAAAAGCAAATGTAAATAAGGTAACGTATACCAATCAGACCAATTTTGGATAAATTACACTGTGCACCAGATTACACAACACCACACAGACAAGGAAAAAAATTAGGTATGAATTAAAAAAAAGGAAATGTAGCTAGTTTCAGTATTTACTATCTCATTGTAGCTTTTTACCACATCTTACTACTACCTTGTGCCTTTTAATATACTAATATCTTCCTTTTCGAGGATCCCAGCTCAATTCAACAGGATTTTCTCAATGTCCCATTTTCTATCAGGCACTCACTATTCACATATTTGCTTTATAATTCAGTCCTCATTTATTGTCCCAAAGGTGCTTTTTCAGGAGGCAACTGGACTTTCTGTGTTTTTCTTTGAAGACATTTCGCTTCTCATCCAAGAAGTTTCTTCAGCTAAAGAAGCTTCTTGGATGAGAAGCAAAATGTCTTCAAAGGAAAACCAGAAGTCCAGTTGCCTCTTGAAAAAGCACCTTTGGAACAACTATGACCTGGATGTCCGAGAATCTCCATAGACATTCCTCATTTATTCTTTCTATATGTTCAAGACACACCAATGTATGAATTTCTCTTGAACTTTTTCTCTTAAGTACTAATACAATATTTGTTTCTATTCTACTCTTAGACAGTCACTGTAATTCCCATATAGGTAATCCTTCACTTACGACCACAACTGAGCCCAAATTTCTGTTGTTAAATGAGACATTTGTTAAGCGAGCTTTGCTCCATTTTACAACCTTTCTTACCACAGTTGTTAAGTGAATCACTTCAGTTGATAAGTCAGTATCCCAATTGTTAAGTGAATCTGGCTTCCCCATTAACTTTGTCAAAAGATCGCAAAAGGTGATCAAGTGACCTTGGAACATAGCAACGGTCATAAATATGAACCAGTTGTCAAGCATCTGAATTTTGATCACATAATCATGAGTATGCTGCAAAGGTCATACGTATGAAAAACAGTCATAAGTCACATTTTTCAATACCATTGTAACTAAGTATACTACTTATACTTGAATTATAAAGCCATGCTGCAAATTTTATATATGCTGTCAATATATTTTTTTCACTATGATTTTATATTTTGTTTTCAGATAGAAGGAAATAATGAAAAAAATTATTTTAAAAATACTTTTAAAAATTAATCTCCTCACTTCCTCTGTTATATATATCCAATATACTAAGTGAATCTGTTTAGACCTGAAAATTATTAGCTGGTAACAAAGGAAAATGACCCAAAGTCTATCCTTCATAAATGTGAATTTCTCTCTTTTTAAAAATAATAATAATCATCACATTTAAGATATAAGTACCTTGAGAAAATTAGAATAGTACAAACTATACTTTACCTCATGGATTATTCTTTTTTTTAAAGTTACTAACAGCAAACAAGTGAGATCAATATTGCTTCCGTCAATTTAGTACATCAGACATAATTTCAGTATGATCATTGATCATGCACACACACAAATATTCCAGTTGCTAAAAAGTAACCTTGATATTTTTTTTTCAAAATGAAGACATCGCACCAATTCTTTTGATGACTTCATCTCTGTTTCTGTCTCTTAGGCATTTGTGAAAATGGCCGGCCATCATGTTTCTTTCCTAGAAGAACAAATTCTCCAAGCAGAGAAGACCCATGCTGGATGTCCTTCTTCTATTGAAAAGCTGCTTGGGTCACGAGTTTTCCCTTTATTTAAAAAAGTAAGTATGAAAATTTTTCAGACATGGGAAAAAGCCACTTCGAACAATATTTCCCCTGCCATTTTTCAAAAAAAAGGATTCCTTTTCAGCTATAGACAATTATTTTCTTTTGGGGGAGGGGCATTTCACAGATTATTCAAAACCTCAGAATTTCTGGGCCACAAAATTCCCTGTCTTGACGGTTTCTTCGAACAACTTCAGTTCAGTTGCACATGCAGTTACAGAGAAAGTTTATCTAGTCCTTAAATCACCATTCCGATTTAGGTTCACAGCAGTTCTGAAGGAGGATCTTGGATTATCCTGATCGTTTTCAACATGGAAAACAAAATTGTTTGAAAGGCTTAAGTAAACACTCTGTGAATTTGGGTATTTATGTGTTGGATGTATATCCTGGCCTTCCTCTGGGAGCATAAGACAGCATGAACACTGTAGTGCTCCTTCATTTATTTCTTCAGAACAAGGCTATGGTTTGTGAACAACTGTCTGGCTCTCCCAGAGAACCTATTTGACTGGGCAAAAATTTCAGTGAGCAAGTTGACAGGCAGTGAGGAGGGAAACCTGTGTATTATTTGTTATTTAAATTATTTGAATTCTATTTTTTTAGATAAAGTCTTCAAATGAGAACAAAGCATTAAAAACTTAATAGATTACTCAGTATCCCAAAATCTGTCAAATAAACAATGCAGTGGACAAAGCTCAAAAACTCTTAGTATTAGAAGGACTGGAGAACAAGATGTGCCAGTGGTTCTCAACCTGTGGTCTGTGCACCCATGGGGGGAGGGTGTGCAATGTAATCACGGGGTCCACGAAGGCTTAAAGAAATGTTATGTTTTAAATGTTAAGTCTTGGGGGTCCAGGGCCATGGTCCGTGGCCACAAAAAGGGGTCCATGGTGAAGAAAAAGGTTGAGTACCACTGGGATATATGCTTTCCTGGCTCCCAAATGAAAAGAAATGCATGAGGTGAACGTAGCTAGGGGTTAATCCCATGTTTGGGATGTCTTACAGAAGAGACTTTATCTCTGGTTTTGTATCTGAAATACTGTGAAGAGCCTCCTTAGATTTTTGCTTACCAGGCAGATCTTTACATCCTGCAACTCAAATCCTTTAGCATTTTAAAGTTCAAAACCAACCCTTTGGCTTGTTAATCAGAAGTAAACCGGCTACTAGTGGAAATCTCTTAGCACTGGATTAATATGTTCTCAACAGTCATTGTTGCGTAATACGTTTTTTTAGAGAAAAATCTCAGATATAATGAATTGCAATGATCTGGTTTGAATTTTACCAGGGTATAGATATCTGTTGTTGGATTAGATCTGTGACTGGATAAATTTCTGTTTAATTGCTTCTATAAGTACATTTGATTTGCTTGCCTTTTTAAAACAAATGGAGCTTCTTGGTGTAGAAAATCTGGAATATAAATCTCCTGTAGCAATTATACATGAAAGGTATTTTCCCACAATCGTAGCAATTCTTGAGGACATGAATGTATGTGGTTTTTTTTTTCCTATTTGAATTTTAAAACATTGTCTGACAAGCAAAATGTTTCGGAATTAAAATGCTAGAAATTAAAACTTTCTGGAGTGCCTTTCTTGTAATGTCACTATTGGTGTACAAACATTTAAAAGGGTCTTACAGTTTTAGTTTTATCATATGACTTATATTCAAACAACAATTTCATATACTTTTAGAACAATAGCTAACAATAGAAGTTGAAAATAAAGTTTCGTCTAGAAAATAAAAATAAAATCTATGTCCTAACTTAACAACTGTCTTCTTTAGTAACATAAATTTTGGGCTCAGTTGTGGTTCGCAAGTCGAGGATTACCTGTATTCAGAAATTCCAAAATATTTTTTAACCTGCTTGTTTTTGACTACTTTTTCAATTGTATATTCTCGCCAATTTTTTATTACCGCCTATGGATACTTTTTACTGATGTTCCAGTAAATCACTTTGGTAAATGTATTATTTTGCTGTTTTGATCATTTTGTGTGATCTTCCTGCACGAGCTGATGTATTTTGATTAACTTTTGATTGATAATTATTATTTAATTATTATTTTCAATTATTTTATTATTATTATTGTCATCGCTGGTGCAGCTTAAATCAGTGTCAGAAAAAATATTCTGGGGGGAAAATTGGCAATGAATGAGTTCCCTTCCTAAAAATATGCATGGATTGTAAAACTTTACTTCAGCCCTGTGTCCTGATCTGGTTTGTGAGCTGAGTTTCACTTTCCTGTCCCCCCCCTCCTCCTCCTCCTTCAAGCAAGACTGTTTGGGCCTCTGTTAATCTCTTTCTTCATTTTTGTGGTTGAGCGATACAACTACTTTAGGTCAAATCGGATTATTCATGCTTTTGGATACCATTTTTAAAATGGTATATACGCTGTCTTCCTGGAAAAAGAAGCAGGACTCTGTTAATTTTTTTTAATGTCACAACTTAACTATTTTTTAGTCTGGGGGAATTTTGTGGGGGCAAATATGTGAATGGGAAAGTCTACGTGTGGGTACAAAGGAAGTAACAAAAGTTACAAAAGAATGAAAACAAGATAAATGAGCATGCAAAGATATAAAAAAATAATCTCTAAATAAGTGTTTATCATATTGGTCTGTTCCTTGAGATGGAGTTTGAGATATATTTTTAAAACGTAATTATACAATAAAAGAAAGAAAGCGCTGAAACGCTTTTGGAATTATTTTAAATTTTGATGCAGCTTTTTCCAGTGAGTGAATCTCAAAATCTGCCTTGTAGACTTTAAGGTGTCTTAAAGTTGCCAAGGTTGGGAAGCATTGGGGTGACTGAAACATTGCATTATGTTCTAAGAAGGACACGACCAGTTAGGACAACTTGTAGAGGAGAAGGGATTGTGTTGATAAATGCAAAATACTAGCAGGGTATAAAGGAATACCTGGTACACAGATCAGCCGGCAGAGTAGCAGCAATGCTGGAGTTCAGAGGTCGTTGGGGGGGGCAGTTTTTCATGCTGAAAATAGCAATGAATTTATTATTTTTGAAAATGGCTAGCCATATATTGTGCAGACCTGATTTAGAGGCACTAGAAAATATACAGTAGCCGAGCCTGTCTTTAGCTCAGTTTGTCGTTACCCATTTTTTAAACTTTCTTATTTTTATTTATTTTATTTATTAAATTTATATGCCACCATCTTGCTTTCCAGTGCAACTCCAGAGGTTTACAATGCAATGGAAATATAAATACAAACCCAATTTATAAATATTACCAATTTAAAATTTAACATTAAATTATAAACTTTAAAAGACTTAAATGCAGACTGAAAACCAAGGGGTCCTTGGTGCTCTCAGATATTGTTTTTCTTAGAGACGGTTCATTACCAAACCAGGTAATGTCATCAGCACAGAATATGTTAACTAGTTTGGTAATGAAATGTCTGTAAGAAAACAACCAACTTCAAAGACCACCGAGGACCCCACAGTTTAACCTTGAGCTACAACTATTCTTTTCTCTCAGTCAAAACCAGGGCCTCGAGGTTCCTTCTCTGCCAATGCACAACTATCTCCAGCCTAGAGTGCCTTCATTAGTGCTCCAAGCCAACTGGCAGAGCCAGCTGGTTTTAAGACTGTTCCGGAAGGTCAGAAGGGTGGGGGCAGATTTCACCTCCAGCAGCAAGCTGTTCCAAAGGGTGGGGGATATGGCAGAAAAAGCTCTTTTCCTTCCAGCTGAAATTCCTTGACTGACAGAATCCATAGCAGCTCCCTTCTTTCAGAACGAGTGAGGCAGGCCAATCCATTCGGCCAAGATGGGTCCTCAGATATTCTGGACCCATGCCATAAAAGTTATCGCTTTGAAGGCAATAATGAACACCTCGAACTGGATCCTGAAGCAGATTTTCAAGACTATGGCAAATGAGTAGAATAGCAAGAGTGGAAGGAGGTGAAGACTTACCAAGGTTTTCTTGAAGAGGGTGAAAAGCTTCCTTGTTCATTTCTCTCTCTTCACCTCCTCCCTCCCTTTTAGGCACCTGGGAGTTTTTGTTAGGTTTGCATTGTTAAGTGAATTATTCTGATTTATGCTTCCAGAGCTAATCCACAAATCTCTGTGCATTTGTTTTGTTTTTCCTTTGCATTTTGCAATCCAAGCCTTAGTTCGGAAAAAAAAGCATGAGAGAGGCTAGCATGCAAACAAAAACTGTGGTTTCAGGTGACAGCACTGTTTAATGTTAAAGGCATACAAAATGTGTATTTTGTCTGTTACAAAGGTCAAACGTTCTGGTATGTTTCTTGTTTGAAGGAAATTCATTGCGGAGTATGTTTATGTAGGAATGCCTGTGCATTTGACAAGGACTAAAGCAGACTAATATGTCTGTTCCCACAACACAGCCAAGCTCTGGATAGGTCTTCGCCTCCCCCAAAGCCAAAACACCAAATAATTTTTGTTTTTTTTTGTCCTTCCTGGCAATTCTGCTTGAAACGGCTTCTTGGAACAATGCCAGAGCTGCTGAAGTAAGTTAGAGAACCAAACTCTTAAGAGAATTATGTGGTAATTTGGAAAGATTATTTGACAACTCTGTTCCCTTCCTCCTTCCCCACCCTCAGCCTTCACTTAGCCTTGTGGAAATCTTGACTGCAGTTGGAAAATTATCACTGTTATTTTGCACAAAATGTGTGCAGGCTACGAAATTCGGATTATGGGTTATAGTTGACATTTTGGCTCTATGCAGGAGTGCTTAGTTGGTAGAACATTGTTCCTTCATTCATTTACCCACTAGTAACTTCTAGAGCCATCCCACAATCATTGTGTCAAAAAACAATAACAGGCTTTACATCACTTTAGCAAACCTAGGGACTCTTAGGGTCTCCTGCCTAAGCAGGGGGTTGAACTAGAAGACCTCAAGGGTCCCTTCCAACTCTGTTATTCTATTCTTAGTTATGAATGGAAAAAATAGTCAATATAGTATTTATATAGGCTATTATAAATATAGTATTATATAAATACAATATAGTATTTATTATTTAAACAGAATTTTTAAAACTATTACTTGTTGAACAAGCTATACGTTTTATGGAGAGCCAAAAAAAAAACCACTTTCTGGCTTATTAACTGGATAGTTGTCTGAGGTTCCTTTATGAGACCTTTGTGCCAGTTCTAAAATAGAATTTCTGCAGCCCCATAATACAGGATCTGCTGTGTTAAAGCACTTAGAGAATTTGTTTCAGGATGTGCTGCATTATCTTGAAACTGGTTAAAAACAAAGTTTGTTTTCGGGGGGGGGGAAACCTCTAAGACTTTGTGGAATTTATAAATGATGTATTTCCCTATTTAGAGCAACCACAATTTTATCATACCATCTGTTTATCAAATGCAACAAATGGCTAAAATACATCTGCCATTCATAAAACCAGAATCTTAAATGGAGGAAAAGGAAAATATCAAATGTTTTAGTCCCTTCTTGAAGCAGAGCAAAGAAGGAAGTTATCTGCACTTTAGGGGCACAGGAATTCCACAAGATAAATGCCACCCTCCTATATTGGATGCTTTCCCAAGGGATCGTGTGCAATAAATCCTCTGAAGATAATTGGAGTTCTCAGTTCACTATATGAGGAAAAACTCCTTTAGGTAAACTGAACCAAAGGTTTATATATCAAAACAAGCACTTTGAACAAAACCTTTAATTTTACTGACAAGCAACAGAAGGATTAATAAAGGTTCTAACCAAGCTAAGCCAGCAAATCTGGAGACTGACACAGTGGCCAACTGATTGGAAATAGTCAATCTACATTCCAATACTGGGGGGAAAGGAGATTTAACAGAGTGCAAATTATCGCACAATATTTTTTATTTCACATGCTAGCAAAATAATACTAAGGATCATCCAGTGTAAATGAGAGCTGTACCTGGATAAAGAGATGGCAGATTTCCAAACCGGCTTTAGAAAAGGCTGATGAATGTTAGACGTTGTAGCTGATGTCCACTGGATAATTGAGAAAGCCAAAGAAGGCCAAAAGAAAGTCACTCTGTGTTTCATTGATTACAGAAATGCCATCAATTTGTGTTGACCACATCAAGCTGCAGAATGTGCTCAGAAAAATGGAAATCCCAGTAGATGTCATTGTTCGGATGAGAAACTTATGTACAGATCAGGAATTTACTGCACAAACATAACATGGTAAAACAAAATGGCGCCAAGTTGGCAAAGGAGTGTAACAAAGCTGTATCCTCTCCTCTTATTTATTCAGTCTATATACTTCATACCTATTAAAAGTAGCTGGATTGGAATTAAATGAGCAGGGTTTTAAAACTGCAGAAAGAAACATCAATAGCGAGGTTTGCTCGCCTCTCCTGTTCAACATCTATATGAAGCCGCTGGGTGAGATTATCCGTGGATTTGGGGTGCAATACC
>JANHFT010002502.1:78142-88557 GCA_032467955.1 Pseudoxenodon macrops
GGTCACTCAGCGAGGACAATTGTGCCTTCCGTCCTCTCGTTGTATCAGATAGTGTTTTTCTTCAATAATTACCTGTAACTCTCCAGATCGTGAGTTTGTGATTACAGGTTACCCCCAGGCAATCAGGTGGAGTTGCTGGTGGGGGAGGGGGTATACGTGTGTGGGAGGGACAAGAGCTGAGCTTTGGCTCCAACTAATTGCCGTTAGATCCTCTTCCCTATAGATACTATCGGGAACTCTCCGTTCGTAGCTACCTTCCTCAGCCTTCGTTATCAGCCTCAAAGTGCTCCGATCAGCTCACAGGCTCCTGCGCTTTGCAACAACAGTCAGGGCAGCCATTTGAAACACCACGCCACAGCGTTATTGATTCTACCAAGCCCTCAGTTATTCATTACTTGCGGCCGCCATTTTGAATACAGCGAAGCCACATTTTCGCCGCCAAAGCCCAAGGGACTTACTGAACTGCTTGAGGCGAAAAACCAGGTGAGACGAGCCATTCCTCCCCCCCCTCTTCCCCACAGGTACTTGGGGGTGATAAGGGGGTGCGAATTGCCGAGAGGGAGCCAGGCGGCGTGCAGCACCTCTCCTAGCCAGCCGCTTCACCCTTTGCCCTGAGGGGAAAATTGGACACTGTTAGCTTTGAAGAAAGTGCAGAGCTTTCTGCAGCAGCGGTTGGCAGCCATGCCCCACAATGGCACAGCCTATAAATAAGCTCTGCATATCCTATATCTGAACTTTGGGCCTTATCTGCCCTAATGATCGGACCACGCCCCCACAGGGGCACGGCTGAGGCTACAGCTTGGAAGACCATCCCCCAGCTTATTAAGCGGTGATCCATCTCCAGGGCATCAGAGTCTTTCCTCGGAAGGGCAGTTCCAACTGAGTCCGGCCACAAACTGGACAGGTGCCCTGTTTCCTCAATGGCATCTCGAGCTTCCTCATCCAAGTTCAGCTCTGCTTCTAAGTGCCAGAGCAGTAAGACAGGAAAAGACTCCAAACGGGCCTCTAAACACTCCTCTCGAGAGGCTTCAACTTCCAGAGACTCTTGGGCGGCTAGCAAAGACGAAAGATGCCGTCATATGGCCCTCAGCAAGATTTGTGAAAAAGTGGCCAGCATGTAGGATCCTCAGCAAACATCCATGGCTGATCTCAGTGGCTCCCCACTCCCCTCTGGCACGTAAACCATTACATTGCCAGAGGCCACTGGCCATTCTTTAGACAATGTCTTGGTAAACTCAGACTTAGATATTTGGGGACCTACACCCAGGTCACATCTTATACCTCCTCCGACCACCAACGGCTGGCCTGCCCCAGAGGCCACCTTTACACCATGAGGCTGCCGGCCTCACACCAGTGTGTGACACTGCTCAGCTCTTCCCAGAGGCCATGCAGAGCATTATAGCGGAGGTGATTAAGCAGGGGATTTCAGCCGGTCTCCAACGATCTCGAAGGGGCCCTACCCTTCCTCAAGGAGAATGTCCCATCCCCAAATCCAGGTCCGACTCCTTCCTTCCTGGAGACCCAAGCGCCGGAGCAGACCAAGGATCTCTGACGTCCTCTTCAGCTTATCATTCCAGCCTTTCAGAGGATGAGGGCTCTCTAGACTTCAACCTGTCAGAAGATGAGACCAAGCGATGTGATCAGCCGTCGTACTCTGGCCTATTCCAACCTTCGCTCTTCAGGTCTCTCCTCTACAAGGCGAAGCATGCTGCAGGTCTTGCTACCACTGGCCTGGACCCAGAGTCTATAGAAGGACAGGATATGACCGACCCGCTGTTCCTTGAACGTATTGTGGAGGAGGAATTTATTCCCTCCCCCAAGTTATTAATTGACATCATCAAACTACAATGGTCATCTCTGGGGGCTGGCCCTAACCCTTCAATAGCTGAAAAAAAGCTGTACAATGTGGCTCCGGAGTTAACCAAGGTCCTCCAAGTTCCCTCTGTCGATCCACCAGTTGCAGCCTTCTATGCTGGGCGATCCTACAGAATCCCTACATCCAGAAGAAAGACGTACTGACCAGTCATTACAGAGGGCTCATCAAGTGGTGGTGTGGGCTATTCGAGCATCTACAACAGCTTTCTTTTTTGCTCGAACCTCCCTCATCTGGCTACGCCACTTGCAAGAAAAACTGCCAGCGCCTAATGCCAGACTCCGTCAGGACATCAATAAACTCATCGCTGCCACACAGCTCTCTATGGATGCATCTCTCCATGCTGCCTGTTTCACCTCCAAATCTATTGGTTCCACCACAGTGGCATGGCGAATGTTCTGGCTCAAGTCGTGGCAAGCAGACGTACGCACAAATGGCGTCTGGCATCAACCCCCTTTTCAGGGAGTAACTTATTTGGGGAGGGCTTGGAACCTCTCCTGATTGAATCCAAGGATAAATGCAAGATCCTGCCTTCCATTACCAGACGGGCTGACTATCGCCCTTCGGCCTACTTCCGACAACCGTCTTTCTGCCCCACAGATTCAGGTGTGGGACCCTTTAGAACCCAGGGGTACTTTAGTCAGAGGAAGATACAGTGTCAGGACTGCCCAGACAGGGGTCGCCTCTTTAGATCCAAGCAGCCCTTTCGAGGGGGGGGAAGCCGTTCTTTCAGACGCCCTAAGTGAATGCACACCAGAATACCCCATCGGGGGCCGTCTGGTTCACTTTGCAGACTGATGGGATGAGTCCACTTCAGATGCCTGGGTTAAGGGCTCAATTAGATACGGTCTTTCTCTAGAGTTCCTCTACATTCCTCCGAGATTTTTTATCAGATCCCCTGTCTCAAGGGACCCTGCTAAGAAACTTCTGACAGCAATCCAGCACCTACTGGATATACAAGCCATCAAAGCTGTACCTGAAGACGAACAGGGATGGGGTTTTTATTCAATTCTGCTTGTGTTCCCAAAATCCTTGGAGGGATGGAGAGCTATTCTTGATCTTAAGAGACTTAACCGTTACATCCGCTACAGGCAGTTCAAAATGCATTCACTTCTCACCATCCTAGAGGGTGTCAGGGAGGGTGACTTCCTCATCTCGATAGACTTAACAGAAGCATATCTGCACGTTCCCATCATAGGTTGCCACAGGCAATACCTCAGCTTTCACTTCACGGGCTCTCATTATCAATACAGAGCAATGCCCTTTGGACTCTCTTCAGCTCCCCGCATGTTTACCAAGTTGTTAGCTGTCTTAGCAGCCCACTTGAGGGCCATTCCCATGCGTGTGCAGTGCTACCTGGATGACATCCTTATCTAAGCCTCATCCGCCCAGCAAGCCAGCCGGATCTTGCCATTACCATCCAGGTCCTGAGGCGCCACAGGTTTTACATAAATTTGGAAGTGTTGCCTTTTCCCCTCAATATGTTTCTTCATTTGGGCGCCACAATAGATTCGGTCCAGGACTTAGTCTTTCTATCCCCAGACCGCCAGGCAAGCTTGAAGGCTCTAGCATGTCAGGTCCAACTAGATAGAGTAGTACCCTATCATCCCACATGGTCCAGGGGCATTGGAGCAACCAAGACAGAGCCCGCAGCATCAACTGGCTGGAGCTCAGGGCTGTCCATCTGGCCCTGCTCCACTTCCAGCAGCAGGTCTCAGGTCAACACCTGCTGGTCATGATGGACAACGTCACCACTAAGGCACATATCAACCGCCAGGGTGGAACAGGTTCCCGGAGCCTGATGGCGGAAGCCAATCAACTGCCTATGGGGGGAAGGACACCTGCTCTCCCTACGTGTGGAGTGGCCAACATCCAAGTGGACTGGCTCAGCAGGGCTCCCACGGACCAGTTCGAATGGTGCCTGAACCCATCCTTGTTCCGTCAGATTGTGGACATCTTTGGCCTTTCTCAGGTCGATCTCTTCTCCACCCCGGACAACTCGCAACTGCCCCGGTTCTTCACCAGATTTGTGACCCTAGGGGCAGGGGGGACCAATGCCCTCCGTGCCCCATGGCCGGAGGGTCTCTTGTATGCCTTTCCACCTCTCCCCCTCATTCCTTGTGTTATTCGCAAGATCATCATGGAGAGAGGGGAGGTCCTTCTCATTGCCCCATACTGGCCTCAGAGGCCCTGGTTCATGAACCTGATGGATCTCGCCATATCTCCATCCTGGAGGCTTCCTCAGAGCAGGGTCTTCCTCACCCAGGGATGGCTGGTACATTTGGACCCCCAGTGGGTCTGACTGTCCGCCTGGCACTTGAGCGGAGAGTTCTGAGGAAAGACAATCTATCCTCCGAGGTCATTGACACCATGCAGGCCTCCAGGAGACCCTCCACCACCCATATCTATGATGCCACATAGATGACCTTTTGCGGGTGGTGTCACAAGGCAAACGTTCTGCCCACGACTGCCAAGATTGATCATATCTTAGACTTTCTTCAGGACAGTCTGCGAAAAGGTCTCTCACCCAATACTCAGATGATAAGTGGCGGCCCTTTCCTCTGTGTTGTCGGTGGGCACACCAGTATCCCTGTCTCTCCACCCATGATTTGACAGTTTCTTCGGGAGGCTACCAACTTACGCCCGCCAGTGGTCTATCGATACCCGACATGGGACTTACCAAAGGTTCTCAATTCACTCACGGGGGGGCCTTAACCATTGTGCCAGACCAGTCTACGACTTCTTTTCTGTAAAGTGCCATTCCTCGTGGCCATCACTTCAGCCAGAAGGATATCCAAACTGGCAGCGCTATCTGTCTGTTCTGTGCATCTTCCATAGTGACAGGGTTGTTCTATGCTTGGACCCTGCATTTATCCCCAAAATAAATCCACAGAGCACAGGAAATTGTACTAACTTCTGTCCACAACCAGTCCAGGTGTTGGAGAAGAAGTAGCACACCCTTGATGTCCGGTGAGCGCTTCACATCTACATTGACAGGACGACGTCCTTCCGGAGGTCCGAATCACTTTTCATCTCCTTTCTACCGGCTTTGATGGGGTGCAAAGTGTCACCATCAACCATGGGCAGATGGATCCGTTCCACTATTGCCAAGGTGTATGAACTTCAAGCCTCTCAGGCCCCTAGCAGGATTACTGCCCATTCAACTCATAGTGCAGCAACTACCGCAGCGTGGGCTACTCAGGCCTCTCTTGAGGAGGTCTGCCATGCAGCTAAGTGGTCATCTCCTACCCCCTTTGTTAGACACTACAAAATTGACGTCTTTGCCTCCGTGGAGGCATCATTTGGTAGGAGGGTACTGCAGCAGGTAACTAGGATGTAGATTTTTGGGACACCAGACTCTACCCACCTGGGAGGACAAGCCAGCTTTGGTATGTCCCATTCCTGGAGGCTATATCCACCACTATGGAGAAGGGGCGTTGGTCTTACCTGATACGCTCTTTCTCAGGAAGGTGGATATAGCTTCCAGTCCCACCCAGTTCAGTTTCGTTCTAGTATTCGTTTCTAGTTTGCATAGGTTTTTTTCTAGGAGGATGGCGGTCCACATCTGGGACTGATGCACGAGGGAGTCTGTCGCTTCGTTTTTTCGTCAAAAGCTGACAAGGGAGGCAACAGAGATGTGTCCTTAACGGCTTTGACAGACTCGGTCCAATCAGCTACTAGACAGACTTAACCCATTCCTGGAGGCTATATCCACCTTCCTGAGAAGGAGCGTATCAGGTAAGACCAACGCCCAATAACAGCTTTTTTCCCAAGAAATCTAATCCAGTCATGTAGATGAATCCTATTTGAGATTCTCAGTCATTAACCAAGCATATTATTGATCTTTGTGACATTTTGATCACTGCCTCCAAACTGTCACGCTTTTGTATTCCTTGTTTTAAATCCAGTAGCAATTTTTTAATTTAAGCATCAAATGCATCTTGTTTCTGCCTTGTAATGTTGTTAGGTTTTCAGTTCAGTTTGATTTGGGATTTGCCGGCCTTCCAAGAGCATGCCTTCTGATCCTTACTTAGCATTTTCTCTTACTTAATCCAGTGTCCAATCGATGTTTTCATGATCAGCACCTTATATACTTTTCTTAAACCATCTTGTTTGCCAAGTTAGATCGATTTGCCCTGTATGCACATAAACAACTTTATAGGGTAATAAAATGCCAATTGAACTTAAAATTTAGTTCCTTATAATGATGTGGTATACACTCTGTAAACTACCTGCTGTTCTGGTACCCTGCCTGACACTGCATCCTATATTAGAGGGGGTAACTTTAAGGATAAAGTCTTAGGTTCAAAACAAAAATGAACATTATTTTGAGAAACCGCTATCAGAGTCATAGTTGCAAGCCAAACTGTTATGTGATCTTCTAAAAGTATTTTTATATAAATTGCAAGAACGTCAGAATCACTGCCTTTGTTTAATCTCCCCATTATTGCTAGGTATCATGATTTAACCAAACTTGGATTTATAATTCCAGGAAGTTTCAACAGTTCTGACATGAAAATGGCTTTTAAAGAAATGTATGAGTAAAAAGGGATTGGATAGATTTCAGGGAGATTCAGTGTTCCCTCTAGCATATCTCTAAATATTAGTTTCAGCAGAACAGTGGTATGAGAAAGTTAAGTTTATAGCTTCAGATTGTGGCCATCTCAGACCAGTGTTTCTCAGCCTTGGCATGAGAAGATGGATGGACTTCAACATTAGAATTTCCCAGCTAGCATACTGTAGAAAACTACAATAACAAGAGTTTACAAGGCAGATAAACTATAATAAATGTCATTCCAAATTGTTCAGCCAACCCCAGTGATACACATAGTGGCTTGATCTGAAGGCTTAGAGGCAGTGGTGAAATCCAAATTATTTACTACCAGTTCTGTGGGCATGACTTGGTGGGTGTAGTGTGGCTTGGTGGGGTGGCAGGGGAAGGATACTGTAATCCACATTCCCTCCTCACTCCTGGGGGAAGGATATTGCAAAATATCCATTTCCACCCCACTCTGGGGCCAGCCAGATGTGACATTTGCCTGTTCTCCGAACTACTCAAACTTTCCGCTACCTGTCAGAACCTGCTAGATTTCATCCCTGCTTAGAGATCTGTTTATTAGAAAGAATAGCTACTATTTATTTTTCATAATCTAGTTAGCCAGCATAATAGGAATCAGTTACTAACCAAGACATGAAATCAAAGTTGTGTGTTTGAATTTAAGGGTATATTTCTTGAAGTCCACGTATCTTCAAGCCACCATGGTTGAGGAACATTAGTTTAAGGAAACCTTGAAGACTCAAAGAGAAGCAGAGACAATCAGTTGCTAGCCTACATAAATGCCATTGCTCTATGCTGCCTAAGAAATGAAGCCATTTAAAAAATGATCATTGCGTAAGTGATAGTTTCCACGCAATTGGAGGGTTAATAACTATTTTAGGCAGTAGATGATGATCCTGGCTGATGATGATCCTGGCAACAAAAGCAGTTTAATGTCAAGTATTTCCATTTCCAGGTTGCGTTGCCACTAAATATGAATATGGATTATTTTTGGCTGTGTGTGTAGGAGTAACAGAGCTTCCCTAGTCTGCCTGGAAAAGGCTAGCTAGGATTATTATTGTTATTTTGGGGACAGTTGCTGTGGCCAGCAGTTGCTATTGCAGTTCTTCAGGTAGTTTACTAGCAGACAGAGCTCAGCCTGCAGAAGTCTCCATGATTTCGATGGCTTCCGTTCTGAGTGCCCTTCCCCCTCGGTTGCAGTGCCAATTCCAGAGAGAGAGAGAGAGCTGTACACCAACTATTTTTATTTGCTTCTAACCAGCAAAGCTGTCCCAGTGTTGAATGAGGTTGGGGATTTGTTCTGCACTCTTTTATCACTTCCTCCAAAAAGTTTAATGGCTGATTATATCTGATCAAGGATACTGCAGTTCAGGAAAACTCATGCTTTGTAATAAAATTGGCTAGTTAGAAAAGGTACTGCCAGACTCCTGACTTTTGGTCATCAAGGTGGAAGAATCACTTATTGCTTCAGAAGCCTGAACCAGATTTGGATGTCTCAAATACCTTTTAAATGGTTTTTTTTAATTGAAGCAGCCACATTGGGTTTTTTAAAAAAATATTGATCTATAGTTTTCAGCCAACAACCTCACATCTTATTTCGTGTTCAAACTGCACATTCTATGTAGAAGCAAGAGCCAACTAATCATTGTACAAAATCCAGAGTGATAGCAGACATAGTAAGGTTGTCAGGTTAATCACAAATATAGATTTAAAAAATGAGTCGAGTTTATCATCATATAGGTTTACAACACATTATTTTGTAATGTAATTAAAAAATCAGTGAATATAGTAGTATCTGTTGGGCCAGGTGATTTCTTGAAATTTCAGCTTCTTTTTTTTCAGATTCAAATGTAGCTATGGGTAGTAGAAAAGAGAGATGTATCTGTGCCCCTTGGCAGTAAATGGCTCCTAGAAAATCCTAGAATCTTGAAAAAGTTGGAATCAAATTGTAATTTTAATTGGATAGAGGAGAAATTAATAAATGCATGACAAGAGACTATTCTTACTAGCTGTTCATATCTAAATTGCCATTCATATAAAATGAAAGCATACTTTGTTTTTGTCCTGGTCACATTAACTGTTCTTGGGAGAATGCCTCCTGGCACATTAGTCAGAAACCATCTGCAGCCCAGCATAGAAAAAGCTGCACATCCATGCCAAAAGTGATATGCAATAACATTTTGAAGGATGCTTCTTAGTGGATATGATAACTGGGATTGTATGAGCCAACCGTTGTTAGGGTTCTCCGTGGTTCCATATTTCTTTGCATGACATTTTTTTCTACCAGCGAAAGTGATGGTGTTTCCTATTGCCTGCTGCTCTCTAAAAAATATTTGCAGCAATCATTATGGAAATCCTCATTCCTTAGCAAATGTTAAACTTGTTAGGAAATCGGGTTATCAGTTCTTTTTGCATCTTTTTTTGTACCTGCGAGATGCTTTTTATGAATGCGTATTTAATATTAAAAATATGGAACGCTTCTCTTGCTGAAGTTTTATTTGTATGCCTTTTGAGTTAAGCATTGCCAAGAGAGGGAGTAGACATGGAATTTGGGAAGGGATTTTTCACTTCCCATCCTTAGCTGAAATATCTGGTGTCCTAGACTTACATGCTTAGAAAGCCTGCTCTCATCTACTATCCCTAGCAGATATAAAACTAGTAGTTACTGTTCATTGTATCTGCTATCTGTAAAACATTCTTGGGCCTAGCGTGATCAGTGTACATTTGTGCACACTGCCTGTTTCATATTGTGCTATTTGATTTTAAATCATAGTGTGTTAGGCTGTTCAGATATTTTGATTATTATGTTACTGTTACTGTAACAAGAAGTTGCTTCTAAATAGATCAGGATTGTCCACGCTAGTTAACAGCTCCTTCACAGCTCCCTCATTACTCAGCTGGAAATCTTGTGCCAAGTTAACTTCTATTTAAGTTGCTTTCAGGAGTATGGGTATACGAATGCGTATGTACTAGAGTAATTTAGCACCAAGGCTGAACAAAAGCATGTACATGTGTATTTCTCTTTTCCTAGACAGTATTTATTGCTTATCTCTCAGAAAAGGAGAGTCAGCTTTGTTCAGAAGTGAAAGGCTATTGATTAATGCCTATTGATTCTTGCAATATTCCAGTGGAGGGTCTGGTCTCATAAGGGAGAAGTGAAGCATATGAAGGGAGAAGGTGCTTTCTTTGGGGGGGGAAAGGTGTTCCTATCTTGTATTTTAACTTTGGCAGTCATTTCTCTTTTGTCAAAGAAGACCGGGAGGAGCTAGCTGCTATCTCAGAAGTGGGAGAGTTGACATTCTTCTCTAAAACAAATTGCAGAAGTCCTAGGTGGTTTCCAGCCACTTCATTTTGGCGTGTAGTTACTTGAGTTGCACACAGCAACACAACAGGATATTCCTTTACTCAACCAGGAGGCAGATGGCCCCTCCTCCACACACCATCTGGGACACATTCTTCACCACTTACGGGGCCTCAGAATGGCTGTTTGGCTTTTTCCACACCATCAGCCTGGTGCCAGAGATGACAGTATGAGAGCCTACCGTCCACCCTGTAGCTGCTTATTGTTTCATTGACAGAGAGGAAATGCTGAGGGTAGAAACAGCAAGGAGTAAGGAATGCTCCAGGAGTATTACGATGCATAGAGCACCACTTGTCAATTGTCACCTATGAGAACTTGTTTCTGCTGGTTGCCACTTTACGGTTGCTGAGGAGATGCAGGTTGAAAACCTGAGGTGGAATGATCCTGGATACCTCCTTGGCAACAGCTTAAAACAGTTATCAGTCTGCAGGGAAGTATCATGCAGTGTCATTCCTAGCTCAGGCTGGAGAGGTGAAGGAAGATACCTTGCAGTGCTTCTTCTGTTGCAAAAGAACTACTTAAGTGAAGCATTGGGATTTTGCAACTATTTTGATAAGTACCCAATGTTTTCTCTTTTGTTTCTGCTTCTCTCCCCCCACCCACCCCACTCCCCCCACCCCTAC
>JANHFT010002502.1:88627-99451 GCA_032467955.1 Pseudoxenodon macrops
GCTTTAGAGGCATAGATTTCTTATTTTCAGTTTCATGCCTCCAGTTCATGTTGACAGATAATAGCGGTAGGTTGGCTGCTTTCTTTCCCTACTTGTTGTCAGAGTTCCAAGTAATAACTCCATAGAAAGAAGAACTCGGAGTCAGGCAAGTTCCTCAAAGAACAATTTTGTTGGATATCCTATTGGCACAAACTGGTAAACGTTTCCCCTCTCCCCAATCAATCACATTGTCCAATCAAGGTGCTGGCTGGTTGCATGGTGACCGGACTGCTCGCCCCCACCCCAGCCACCTCTTGGTATGTCCTTGGTTCCCACAGGAAAGTATTTTGTTTTGGTTACAAACCCCCATCTAACTATGTTCCCCCTCCCTATCCCTTCTTTGCACTGGGGCAACCCTGAAGCTTCCAAAATGGCCCCAGTCAGGTTCGCTTCAGAGTTGACGCTTGTGACATCTCCAGAAACTTCTAGTTCTATGTGTTCGATATGACTAAGCAGACTCATTCTTCAGTAAATCTTCCATAACAGAATGCAAGAATTATGGTTGATCCATAAAGCCTCTCTGTGGGTAAACAGAAATTCTGAAACCCTTTTCCAGTATTGAGGCAGACTGAAACATTGACCTATTTTATTAATTGAAGAGTCCATGCTAATCTAGTTGAGCGGTATGGAGATGCTTTGGTTGCACGCGCCAACTTCCAAGCGAGAGCAACAGGCATCAGCATGTTCTACAATGCAGAAGAATCCCATCAACATTTTAAATGTTAAGTTCTATTTCTTTAATAAGCCACAGAGGTACTTTAGAGGGAGATAATAGCAAAATATTAAGTTTTGCCTATTTCTGATACCTCACCAAAATGCAAGACTGTCTGCTTTCTCAGGTGACTTGTTCTTACAGAGTAAATCAGCAAAATATAGGTGCTTTTAAGGGCACAAAAGCAAAGCATTAAGAATGTGTTGGGTGTCACATTTTGATGATACCCAACACATAACTACACATCTCCCATTTGTCATTCAGATCTTCTCTGTTACATGTTACAGGAGCCGCAGTTAAGGATTTTCCCTTTGACATCTGGATGGAATATCTTGGTCTATTAGTATAACTTCATTGTATCAAATTAAAGATAGGGATTTTTTTTTAAATGTATTAAATGCAGTTTCTCAATGTTTTATTGAAAGCTAACCGAAATCATCATGAAACCTGTGCATTGAATCTAACCAGAATATAGGTAGTCCTCAATTTACGACCACAATTGAGCCCAACATTTCTGTTGGTAAGGGAGACGTTAAGTGAAATTGCCCAATTTTACGACCTTTGAGAGTTAAACGAATCTAAGTTAGTAACATAGTTGTTAAGTGAATCTGACTTCCCCATTGACTTTGTCGTAAGGTAGCAAAAGTGGTGAAAAAGTCATGTCACTTTTTTCAGTGGCATTGTAACTTCGAACAATCACTAAACAAAATAATATAAATTGAGGACTACCTGCAAGGTCAAGAATAAGATTTACACTGGCAGTTATGGCTCCCAAAATGTCTACATGCCGAGTACATCCATTGGAAATGGATGGCTACTGACAAAAGCAATGGCGGCAGCAATTATGCTTTAGGAAGATATTTTTGATTATAGAATTTATATAATCCCTCTAGGTCTCACTCATATACTTAACAGAAATTAAAAAATCACTGTATAAAGGACTGCTTTTGACACTACACCTATTGTACTCTGTATAACCATTCCATTTATTCTGTAATGAATTTGCTGGGCAAATGTGGCTCAATATATCCGGAAATCAATCACGTAAGTCACAAATGAGCACAAAGCAAGTGAACTTTACAACAAAAATTAAATTTCTGTGCAGGTTCAACTCATCCAATTTCTGGGGTCTAAGACAGGGGTGGGGGAAAAACATGAGGGGATGAACTTTTCACACAGGCATCTGGCACATCCTCTCTATTGATTAAGGAACCCCTTTTACTTCTGTAATGTACATCAAAAGCTTTGTTTTACATTCTTAAAAGCTTTTTTTTTTTGGCGTTCAGAACCTCTGTAGTGCAATTTGCAGTGGAGAAAAGCAAGGATTTTAAACTTAACTTGTTATAAATAATGAAATCTTTGCGTTTGAGAGGGGATTGGTTCAATTTGAAGTTTGTTGATTCAGTTAAATACAGCCTTAATCCTGAATTTACAACCTTCATTCAGGAAAAGCTCAGTGGAAATCAAAAGCAAAAAAGTTTCATTTAAATGTCCTAATACAATTGAATGCGTAACTTCTGAATATAATTTATCTTCACTTAAAATATTTTAAAAGGCTACTTCCATTTAGGTATTCAAAAACCAATTGTTAAAAGATAAGTTGTTAAAAGCAATTTAATTAAATATTTAAATTCTGTGGGGTCCAACTTAACTTTTTTGTTTCTGTTTCAGACATGTACTCCAGATGCACAGCACAGTTATAACCTGCCTGAACTTTATAGAACTGAAGATTATTTTCCTTTCAAATGTATTGGTAGCAAGTATCAGAGCCATTAGTTTTGTATTTATGCTTATTGCCTTATAATCAAATAAACTATTCTCCTTCCCACCTTACTTTATATTTGTATTAGGGCAAAATTCATCATGGGAAAAAAAACTTTGCTATTTCCAACATATTGTGTTCTAGTCAGACTATGGGGGAATTAAATCTTTTTATTTCTTGTACGATACTTGAGGTATGTTTATATAAATAAAAAAATCAGGAAACAAGATTTAAAATGGAAAGAAAAAAATTATGATGTTAGAAACTGTTATCGCTTTGTAATTGTTAAAATCTGTCTCAGCCACTTCAGAACAAAAATCCCATTTCAAAAGTAACTTACGTAATTATGTAGTATTTGCATTCAAAAGAAAAAAAGCAAATCCCACAAAGTGGCAGAGATATTCAAACGTATTACTAAATGGTAGAAAAAGGTTTTTAAGTGTATTTGGTGGAAGGAGACTCTCTGCACCATTAATATAGTGTGCAGTATAGAAATCAGTTTGGTGTACTAGTTAAGCGAAATATATTGTCTAGAAACCAGGAATTCTAATTATGCCTTACGCACAAAATCCTACAGGTAAAATTTGGTCTCTCTCAGGAAGAAGGCAGTGACAAGCTATTTCTGAAAAATGTTGTCCAGAACACTACAAGGACTTGTCCAGGCAGTCACCAGGAATCGACACTGACTTGAACACAAAACAAAATATGATGAAAATTAAAAGTCAGTTCTATTTACACTTCTTACAATGTCTGCAACTAAAATATATGCAATTGTTATGAACTATTAACTCCAAAATGGTTTGATTTTTGGTCATAGCCCTAAGGACACAACTGTTAAGTTGTGTTTAAAAATTAAAATGCTTCACTGTTTGAAGCTGGACAAACAGGAATTTTAAGGTCATTGCAGTCTATTAAAAAAATTATCAGCAATCTGGTGCTCAGGCGTATCAATGAATATATTTGCTGGAAACAAAATGACTTGCGAATATTTTTGCATAAAGAGAGGAAGTATAAGTGAAAGGCAGCAGGACCTGCTAAAGCTAAGGTAGGCAAGCAGCCTAATTGCAAGTAACTACTCAGAAGATGAAGAAATCCTTGTTCAAATCAGAACACAGTGGATAATAAACAAACACAATTTAAAGATTACATAGATCTGAACTCAACTCCTGGTGACTACAAGGTGGTCTCACTTCCCTATGTATTCTTAGAAAGAGAAATATGGGAGGCTGTAAAAGTAAAGTCTCCTTCAAGCCAATCTTTAATATATCTTGGAATTTCATGGGCAAGCTAGGTTGTTTTCTAAGCAACTATATATATATATGATTTGCCATTATCTTCTGCCAATGTTTTCTTTCAATTTTCTAATCTGCATTAGAAAACTTCTGCAGCTCGGGAATTCTGCTTACTACGTCTTTGTGTGTGTTGGGGGGGGGAGGACATTTGGGTAAGTGTTGCTCTATAACCAGGGGTGAATAGGTGCAGCTTAACATGTTTTGTAATGGGCCAGAGCTATCATGACAGATATTTGGGTAGAGTATCCATAACATACTTTCAACATGCCAAGCATAAATAGCAGATTGTCAACTTCTGGTAAATTGGATTCTGTGGTAATTTGATATGCAATTTATAATCTTCCAGAAACTAAGGAGATGATTACTACCAGTGATGTGTAATTTTTTTCCTGCAATAATTCAAATGTAAAGTTACAGCATTCATGGAATTTTTAAGTTTTAACATATCTTTCTTAAGTATTTTTTAAACTGGAAATTAATGTAAATATTGTCAAGTTTACCCAATACGGATTTAGCAAATTTTTTCCTCTGCTAGAACATACAATAAATACATCCTTGACTCCAGCAGACTGCATCACAATGCAATAAAACTAGGCATTTAAATATAAGCAAAATCGTATGAAATAGGGGGGGGGGGAAATGTAAGAACTAAACAAAAAAAAATTCTTATAAATGCTTTACAATTAATTCTGCTACAGTAGAAACCTGATTATGGCAAAAATACACATTGACAGTACTTTGTTGATTTGCCCCAACTCACCACCCTTCAATCCTATACATTGTGTGAAAACTCGAATAGCGTATCTGCAAACAATACGTATCAGACACAATTCAATCCATTCACTGATTTACTACAAGGAGCAAATCTTAATGACTGTCAACTTACAAAAAAAAAGAAGACAGTACTTTTAAATATGATTTCAATAGGAATATTAAGCACATCTTTAAACTGCCATTGAAAACAACAATGTTAAAATGTTTCGATGTATTATGCTGCATCTGCAAATCCATATACAGTACTGTTATTTTAATACATCGGTTTGGTTCAGTAGATATATTAACAGTAGCTTGCACATAGATAGCTTATGTTTGTTAATACAGAACTTCTGTAGATAACTTTGTTTTCTCAAGGCATAAACTCTAGCATCTGAATTTTGTTTTCTTTCAACAAAAGCCATCACAATGACTTGGGAAACAGGTAATTCAGAATTTGTAATAAAGCAAATATTTACATTAAGCACAATACAGCAATTTATTTAGATGTTTAAATGAATACAAAGGGGAAATAAAGATCACAAAATTATCCATACTACAACAATGTGTCATATATTAGATGGTATAAATGAATAACACCATGAGGTGTTAACTAAAGATAAAACTAAATATCCAAAAAAATGCAGCACTCATTTCCGTATGCTGCTTTTAACACAGTAGTTTTATACAGATCTAAAAGGTGTCAAAATTAGTAGCTGCAAACTTGTTTCTTGCATGTGATTTTAGCTTAAAAGATTTCAGAAAATGTCTCTGAAATACATAGTCATCAGTTGTAATGTCAAGGATATTCAATAACAAGAAAATTCTATAATACAATAAGAGTCCAGATATATTTTATGTTGCTGGCCTCTTTGAGATTGTACAAGGTTATGTGCAAAAACTAAGTCTGTCAAAAGTCATACTATAGCAGTTTCAAGCTTTTTGCTAGGTAAACTAGATACAGCATTTATTACACAGCAGGGCAACACTAAAAAAAAGGGAAAAGAACCAAATCTATGATGGATACACAAGAACAATAGCATAAGCATCACTTGAGTAGGTCTAAAAGACTGTACAAATATACATTTCAACTATTCAGAATGATACATGAAAAAACAATTTTCCCAGAGTCTACTATACACATTGAACTGGTAGCTCTTATGTTGGCCCTATAACTACCATGTGGAAAAGGTAATGTTTAAAAAGACATACAGCTGAACATATACAGTGAAATAAATGTTGAAAATGCCGATAAAATAAACCTTTTCTTCAGTGAACTGGGAGCCACCAGCATATCAGTTTTCACATTGTTACTGTGCTCATCACAGCACATACTCTCAAGTGAGATTTGCCAACAGCATACTTTGAAATAAGTACTAGAAATTGTGGCTTTGCCGCCACTAGCCAGATGATCTTGCACTCAAAAGGCAGTACCAGTTATAATGAACTTTAGCATTCATTGTAAATGAAAGTATTTAGACAGTTGTCAAGTGGGAGATACTGAGGCCATGGAGTTGACCAACTTTTATGCTTGCTGGCTACTCAGCTCTACCCCTGTTAGGCTGCTATGTATTGATTCTGTAACCCCATCAGTCACGTTGTCAAACTGGTCTCCATCCTCACTGTCAATTGTGCTATTTTGCCACTCCATCTGTGGATTTGACAACTTCTCATTAATCTCTGTTGCCTTTTTCCACTGTGACTGGTCCTTAGACCAAAGCTCACCTACTTTTCCATAGGAACTATTCTTCCATTTCGAATGGTCTCCATCACTCTCAGAGACAACACATTTAGTTTCTGCACCTGGTTTACTATTAGCATCTTCACTTTGGGATGATTCATCAGTCCAAGTTTCGGGCTTCACTTCAGATGCATTATCTTCAAAGTCAGATGCCTGTTGAGAGCCAGGTCCACTTTCAGAGGCTGATGCTGCATCTTTCCATTCAATAACATCATCCTGATCTTCTTGGTCACCTTCACTGTCTGAGCCATTAGTCACCTGCTTTCCTGGTTCTGCTGCAGAGCAACTTTCCTGGATTTTTGAATCTCCTCCATTCTCTTTTTGGTCTGTTTTTTCTGGAGGCTCCAATACGGCTTCCAAGGGTGCCTCCTTAGATAGGTTTTCATCTGTGTTTTCATTTATACTAATTATAGGTGCTTTGTGATCAGAAACAACTTCTACAAAAGGGCTATTGCTTTCATTGAATTCATCTTCTATATTTTCGTAACTGTCTGAAGAACTTTCATTACTTTTACCTAAGTTTATTTTTTTATCAACTGTTTTACTAGCATTGACTCTAGAATTCTCTTCATCATGGTTTTCAAACAGCCATTCATCATCAAAATCCATTTCATGTTTCACTTTATTTAATTCTTTCATGTTGAATCCTAGTAAAACACCCATTTTAAACTTTTCACAATCTCTAACACATTTCTTCCTTTTGTTACTAAAGTGTGAAGCAATATCAGATTTCCATAGCCAAAGACTGGCTGCTAACTTTTCAATTTCTCTTCGACTGGGATATGGTTCTTTATTGAAATACTTGGTGAGAAATGTTTTTCGGGCTTCATACGAATCATCTTCATGACCTTTGGGATCCAAAGCAAGTACTACAGGTTCTTCAGGCTTTTCCTCAAAAACTGAGGGTGAATCATCATCATCTATTTTTCTTTTCTTCAAAAGAGAAAAATCCATGTGTTCGTAAGTACGTTTCACAGGTCCTGTACCTGGAGACTGATTTAGCCGAGAGGGAATATTAGATTTGTCTTGACCATTTTGTGTCTTCCCCACACCCCTACAATGGACAAGGTGCAGAGTTATCGTTGAGGCAGTCATGTTACTAGTATACACTCCAAGGCAATGAATACATTTATATGTGAGCTTTTTCTCTACTGGATGAACTGTTTGAATAACTTGGTGTCTCTCCCTTAAGTGATGTGCCAGTGCATCAGAGATGGGTCCTTTGAGGATGGAAAAACACAAAGGGCAAAGAGTTTTTCCCACATCTTTCTTATAGGGAACTGCTGCTTGAGGCGAACTTTTGACAGGTAAATCTGTCTTCTCTTGAATTTTTGGCTGTGGTTTTGGAGGAACTGGAGGAGTATTTTGAGCATGATAAGCAACAGATTCAGCAGGGGCATCTCTCAAATTGTAGGTAGTTACAAGTAAGTGTATATTGGTGTGACTACCCTGCTGTAATGTCAAATCAAAGGTTAAAGTGGAATCTGTTTTAGGTCCCATTTCTTCATCAATATGAACCATTCGCATGTGAGCAGCCATCTTTTCAACATCATTAAAAGTCGAGCGACAGTAGGGACAGGACAGGCCATGAATTAACATGTGATTAAGCAATGTATCAGTGGGCAAGTAGCGATTACAGTATAAACATTTGCTAGTAAAATTGTGTATTTTCATTATGTAGTTAGCAACCGCAGGCACCTTTTCAGCTTTGTGTTCTTTCTCAAAATGAATACTGTACACGTTTTCTGGAAACAGCTCATTGCAGATTGTACAAATTTTCCATTTCTGCGTTGATGACGTATTAACAGAAGCGGCAGCTGTAGCATTTGCTCCAAGGAGTTTGGGTGTGGACTGGGCTAATCCTCTGGATGCTGCCTGAGACTGAGCTAACGATGTTGATTTCAATGCACTGGATGAAAGTGCAGACGAGTTGGCAGCTTGAAGAGAGTACCTTGCAGAGGTCTGTGGTCTTGGTTCTCCTCCAAGAGAGTACGGCCTCCCATTTCCACTGGGAGGATACTGTTTCATGGATTGCTGGGATAGAGACACTGGGGAGCTACCAGTTAAACTTAGCCGTCCTGTATGACTAACGTAACTTGGTGGTACAGATTTCACTCCATAGTTATTCTGTAAGTGAACACTGGACATCATATTAACTCCTGAATTCAATGTAGGCTTTGGTATATTTAGTCGATTTATCATTTGCTGTGATGGAAGAGAACGAATATTTCCAGGAGACAGGGGTCCCAATCTCTGAGGAAGTCCCATAGGCTTTTTATCCTGGGGTTTTGGAGCAATCAACATCAACGGTTTGGATCTTGGGACTACCACATTAGTGTGCCCTATCATTGCTGTCACCT
Organism: Pseudoxenodon macrops; assembly: GCA_032467955.1. Classification (NCBI taxonomy): domain Eukaryota; kingdom Metazoa; phylum Chordata; class Lepidosauria; order Squamata; family Pseudoxenodontidae; genus Pseudoxenodon; species Pseudoxenodon macrops. The sequence continues at coordinate 97,287 of JANHFT010002502.1, forward strand.
GATATCCTATACGCTCATGGTCTTCTATAACATGCTGTACTAAAGCTTCATATGATTTCGGCATAAAAAGGCATCGTTTGCAGTGAATCATACTCTCTTCTCGGGAACCAGAACTCAAGGATACAGCTCCATTGAGTGATTTTTCACTTGCTTTTGCTATATAAGGTGCAGCAACATGCTGAAAATGTTCCCTGTAAATGTGCTTTCTAACTATTTCGTAGAGAGGATCTCGGTAAGTGCACTTCTTACAGTAATAAACAGCTTGTTCTATACTGTCAGCCTGCTTAGGTTTAAGGCTATCATGCTTGTTTTTATCTTTAAAAGTGCTGATGCCTCCACTTGGTGTGTTGGCATTGGGAGCATGAAATATTTTAATGTGCGTTTCCAAAGTCTTTTTGTCTGCATTGAAAGTACAGTAGGGGCAATTGAGAAGAATCCTGTTTTCGAAGTCTTCGCTATGAACATTCCGGAAATGACTTTTGTAAGCAGAAAAGAACTTTGAGGAAAATGGACATGCACTGCAGCAAAATGGTTTTGTCCGATAGTCCTTTTTAAAAAAAGAAAAAAAGTTAGTATCATACAAATTACATTTAATATATTTTAAATATCTCCTGCTAAGCATTATTAAATTAGTAGAGTTATCATCCATTTAGAAGTTTTTCCTTATATTGGCAAAATCAGGCAAGGATATTGGTTTTTGATATAATATGCCTCCCAGTCTTTGGGGATTAGGGCAGATAATAATTACTGTGAGAGAAACAAATAAATAATTCAGAGTTTTTCATAGCTTCTCATGATAATGCTGAAACAATGTAGCAGACATTATCGTTTAAAAAAATGAATTCACGGTTCTAATACTTCATGGAAATACGCATCAAAACATATAATAAAAAGCATTTTTAAAAATTTGGTTCTCCAGCGATTAGCAATTCTTTTTTAGTATAATACACAGAGTAAACGGTTATATTTAAGCAAAAAAAAGTCTCTCTTAACAAGCTTATTGACTGTTTGGAAACCGGCCAAATTTTGGCTTAACAAGTCAAAAGGACTCAACTCAAGGACTCAACATGTTATGTTTAACTTAAATATATGTATATCAGTTCAAGAATCTACTGAATGAAAGAATAATTTACTATACATACATTAACTACATACATGTATTTTAAGCTTTAACATGTAAAATATAAAGCATGTGTGTTTTATATTTTACATGTTTGAAGATGTAACTTCAAGATGTTTCAAAACAGTTCTAAGTTCATGATGTTCCAAAAAGGCAAGCAAGTAAACAACCTTCAACCCTCTTATATTGTCCTACGTATTCCTCAGTTTATTTTATTGACACTGATAATTAAGTTCATTTTTTAAAGATTTAGTATTCATCCTAATAAGTCTGCAAAGAAACATATTTATATTTGATTGTTTGAAGAAGGTAAGATTGCTTATGTAATGAGGTAACTAGATTATCTTAACCATACAAGATCAAGCTACTATTTAACAGAAACCAACAAATCATAGTTCTCCAGAAGAGGCAAGAGACATACAAATTCATGATACAAGATAATAGTCTTCAGTGGGAATTCAAAAGAATATCAGATTACAAATTAATAAAAGTGTTACAATTAAAGCATTTTTGTATATACACTCAAACTGATCAACTAAATAGAGCTGGACAATTCAAACATTAAACTTTAAATTATTGTTTGCTGCAACTATAGTTTAGAATGCCAAACTATTGTTTCAGTTTCCAAATTTGCCAGTCAAATCATTTAGAACTAGAAACAATTTTTGTTGTGTGTGTTCAGACTTTCACATTTTCAGTTTTTTTCTGTGAAAGGACAACTTCTGGATGGGAAGCAAAGGCTGTAACTACCGTGTTTCTCCGAAAATACCACCTGTCCCGATAATAAGACCAACCCTGATTTTTGGGGTGGCCGTAAATATACGCCCTCCCCCGAAAATAAGCCCTCCTGAAGGGGTGGGCGGGGCCAGCATAGTGGGCAGCCTTTCCCTTCCCCGGTCAGCCAGGGGCAGCTGGGCTCCTTAACCACGGCCCGCCGATCAGCTGATTGAGCGAAGCCGGGAATTCTATCTCTCTGGGAGCCTGGAGATACTTACAGCACACTCTTACTAGCCCCAGCTCTGCCCACAGCGCTAGGCAACCTTGC
>JANHFT010002502.1:118507-128592 GCA_032467955.1 Pseudoxenodon macrops
CTCGCCGCCTCCTGCAGCCCCAAAATAATACCCCCCCCCCCCGATAAGGCCAAGGCCATATTTTGGGGGTCAAAAGAAAATAAGACCCTGTCTTATTTTCGGGGAAACACGGTACTGTATGATGATCATGTAATGACAAGATGCTACATACAATCATATATGTGATGATTGGTTGGAAAGTTATTCTTTTACACTAGCATAACTTCAGATACTAAACTAGCAGTTGGTGATTGAAGATTACTTGAAATCTTTTAGATAAAAATTATGAGTAGAAATCCATACACTATGGATCCACAAGATGTGTGTGGGTCATTGGGAGCCAGGATATTTGCTTTTTTTCCCCTTTTAGTTGATCAGACTTATGGAAAGTGGATATGTTGTCGAAAAACACTCTTACTTTGCTCGAGCATGACTGCAGTGGCACTGCAAAGTTAAAATAAGTTTTGGGAAATATAAATTAAAAGCCATCCACTAATTACAAGAGTTTTTGGAGGGCTACTGTACTTGAGCTGTAGAAATCTGGGCAGTAAATAGATCTCATTGAAGAACTGGGATCTTTCTGGATCTAAGTTTCTGTAGTCTGTATATAGAAAACTTACATTTCGTTCCTGAGGTGGATTTGGCGAATTCACATTATTATCAATGAAGGAAAATATACATATCCCAGGATAATGTTGCAGGATCCAATCTGAGCTGGTTGCCAGGACCAAAGGTTTAGTCTTCCAAGCTTTTGGATTCATGCTGGAGCCTATCCTCGGGGAACTTCTCTACACGCATTCTTGTGAGTCCAAGAGTAAACCTCTAGTCCCAGTGCCTGACCCATGTCATGTGGTTCCTGTCATATATTATTGTAGGGGGTTGTGTTACTGTGAACTTTGACAGCTCTGCCCATATATCAATACTATCTTGCACTTTAATCCTTTACTCCATTGCCTCAAATGTAACAAAGCAACAATTTAGGGTTCAATTCAAAGGTATCTTCTATTAACAGAAGCACCTTACATTGAAGGAATGGATTTCTCCCATAAGCCTTCATCCACTACACATCTGTTCAGATTCTGGCTCAGCAGGTCCTATGAAACTGACTGAGGTCTGGTCTTGTTTCATTTCAACCAGTTGAAAGTCTGATAAAAGGGGGGGGAGATCTTTGGAGTGCTGTCATCTGTGCTTCAGAACCATGGGATGTAGTTGTGGTGAATGCTTCTCTATGTGATTGTCTAGTGGACAATCCTATCTGCTTTGAATGAAATAGTGCAATTTATTTCTTCCATCCTAAAAGTTGGGGATAAAATAGAAGAGTCATTTCTTTTGTTCACCAGAACAGGTATAAATTACTCAGCTCAGAGTAGAGTACATTGAGCAAATATGCCCTAAATACGTGTTGCTGCTATAAACTAGCAACTACAAACTAAAACAATATGATGGGTGCATTAGAGTATCTCATGGAAATTAGGCTGGGATTTAATCAGGACAAGGAAGATACCAAAAGCTCTGCCAACTTCAGGTCACATGGGCATTATTCGGACAGGAGCACCAGATCTGGAATATGACCACTGCCCCATGCTCTGGATGACCTGAAATAGGCACATGGTGGCCATGTGAACTCCTAAGCCACTTCAGACCCTCTTCCTAGAGAAGGCAGACTGAAGTCCTTCAGGACCAAAAGTCTGAGGAATTCCACTGTCAGCCCAAAGATGGGGTCAAGGAGCTCAGGGAGATTGCTATGCAGAAGATGCTGGTATAACAGTAACAATCACAACTGATTAAGAATTTCTGTAGTAACTGAACAGATTTAAAAATCTGTTAATAATACTTGGAAGTGACTGTTGAAAAAAATCCAGATATTTCAAGCTTAGAATGTTGATTGTGCTTTAGTGAATTTATTTTTAGAAAAGTTGCCAGGCTAACCCTGATGTAATTGCAACTCTGGATACACAATTGAAATGTTCCTCAGCTTGATTTCCATCATATTTGTGAATGCCAGTTCTACATACTTTTATTATATTCTTTTTTTTAAATCTCAATTTCCTTATAAAACGTTTTCATAGAATAATGTCAATGTTTTTAAAAGAAGCTGGAAGGAAGCATTGTGGCAAAAATATTTTAGATGGAAGTGAAGACCTTGCACCTTGCACACAGTAGGCCTGTGTGAATAAGCTCTGATTTTATTTGAATTGAAGATTCAAGAAGCACTTGATTCAATTCCACATGTAAATTTGATGGTAACCTGATTTAATATACTTTGAAATTAAATATTTGTTATAAAAAGAGATCTCTCTATAGGATATAAAGGGGATCTTTAAATATCTGAAACTGCTTCAGTTTAATATTTTTATTCAATTTAATTTTTAACTGTAACTAATACATCAAAAGCTAAATAGAATCTGGTAGGTTAAAACTTTCCCTCACAGTATGCCATCTTTCTGCACTAGATAAAACAACCAGGTTGTAGGGCTTTAAAGATGCATCCTCTATCACTGTCCCTTTCATATGGAATAACATTTCATTAAGATTAAGATTGAGGAGCAAAGAAGTAGCCAATGTCAGGTTGTTCCTGTGCTGTTTTTTGTTCATGTTGTGGTAAGGAAGCCGATGAGGGTGTTTGTCTGTTTTGGCTGGAAGTGTTTGCATGATCAAACAAGTGGAACTGGAGAGGAATGGAGCGAAATGAAGCAGAGGATAGCCATGCCTGCCAGCTGCCATGTTTGCCACTTTTGGACCCTTGTGGGTTGAGATGTTTGGCTGCATTTCCCCATGCTGCCCCTGTTTGGGGTTTTCTGTCCTTCCCCTGTTTGGGGCTTGTCAGACTGGATAGCTCATTAGTGATTTGGGGATTGCTTTTTGTACAGGTAGTCCTCGACTTAACGACCACAATTGAGCCCCAAATTTATGTTGTTAAGTGAGACATTTGTGAAGTGAGTTTTGCCTCATTTTATGTTTCTTGCCACAGTTAAGTAAATCACTGCAGTTGATAAGTTAGTAACCCAGTGGTTAAGTGAACCTGGCTTCCCCATCATAAATCTGAACCAGTTGCCAAGCACCTGAATTTTAATCACAGGGGATCCTGCAAAGGTCGTAATTGTGAAAAACAGTCATAAGTCACAATTTTCAGTGCTGTTGTCACTTTGAATGACCATTAAATGAACTGTTGAAAGTCAAGGATTACCTGTACTTTGTTACATTTGAGGCTGTTTTCTGAGGAACTGGCCTGCTGAGCAGGCTGGAGAACAGATGGACCATGTTGGGCTGTCCTTGCCCTTTGGCTTGCTTTCATGCTTAATCTCCTGCTTGATCTACTGTTGGATTTGTGAATTTGGCTGTTATCTGATGCCTGATTCAGCTGTTTGGATGTGTGAAGACAGTTCTCTTTACATCTTTATACATCTTGTGCTTGCTGCTGGCCAGTGTTGCAGGACACTGGTAGACTCTGGACACATCTGTTATTGAATGCAGTATTATTTCCAGTATTGCTTCTTTTCTTTTGTTGGATCTTGGAGATGGAGGTGGTGGCCAAGTATGGGGTGGGTGGGGGGTTATAGCAGAGTGGCAGGCTACTCTGTACTATTTGCCTTACATTCTAGGTTAGCCCAATATGAAGAAACAATGAGAAGGAAAACCAACCAGCTTCAGCTCCTGGCCTTGCCTGGATGATATTCCGTTTTCTGTGTGAGACTTGAAGGGAATTGATAGGGAATGATTTGAACGGAATCTCTATCAGTTGGTGAGAACATCAGGGGACACCTCTTGTGATTGTTAGGGTGTGTGAATGTGTTGTATGTTGTATGGATGTTATAGTGAGTGTACCCTGTTGACACTGAGATCATGTTCAGCTGAAGAGCCTTGGGGTGCCCGATTTCCCCTTCCAAGGATGTTTGAGGACAATGCTAGAAGACTCCTGCTCTTGAGAGGGAACTTGGTTGTGGGGCTGGCAGGATGGAGGCATATCCTAATATAAAGGTGATGACAGTCACAGAGAGATACAGTGGGAGACAGAATGGGCTATTCTTGAGGAACACAAGACCGATGTTTGATACTACAGTATTTCTGCTTTCCAGCTTTTTGATTTCAACAGACCTGTAGTGGCCCTAGCCTCTGGGTGCTGCTACTGAATGCCAGGTTGGTCTGTAATAAGGCTTCTGTTGTTTATGATTTAATCATTGATGAGAGGGTTAGGATTGGGTTTGGAAGGGGGTGTTGCCCTTTCTGAGATATGTGGCATCAGCTAAGTCTCTGGTCAAGATGTGAGTGTGGTGATTGTTATCCAGGAATCTGTTACGGTTTTCAGGAGGCTTTGCCACTGGACACTGAATGTGTTCATTAAGGTGGACTCTAGGGTTTTCTTCATATATGGGGGGAGGGCAACTCAAGAGGCATTAGGGGCTCCAATATTTTTTTAAATAAGCACCAGACCCCCAGGGAGATTATGCTGCAGAAATTCAGCAGCAAATCACCAAATCACATACGACTACTATGCAAAATCAAATTAAACTGCATCTACCCATCCATCATCACAATGCCACTGTATTATGGTCCTGAGTCTAGCAACTGTAGTTGTTGTTCTTGAAGCACCAGCTATAGAAGGTCTTCCAAGTCGAGTCATATATTCTGTCGGTTGATGGCCTCCTAAAGGCCTGGATTGTCCGGATCACCCTGGTAGAGAACTTGCCCTGTCTCAGAACCCACCGCCATACAGTCAGTTGAAGCCACTACGGTTCTGGGTGGACTAGGGCCCCTGACTGAGGGATATTCTGTCCTGAGGAATCCTCCATGGCCTGGATATGGACTAACCAAATCTGCAAACCACGGTCTGGGCCAGTGTGGAGCCAGGAGCAATATCTCTGCCTTCTCCGCCAACACCTTCCTGATTACCCCTGGGATAAGGGGAAGAAGGGAAAGTCGTATAAGAGACCTCAAGGCCACAGAGTACGGACTGCATTGGTAGGAGGTAGGAAGAATCACTGAAAGGCCTGGCATGTAGACGTGCCCAGGGAACGATTGCAATGTAAGATACCATCTTGCCCAGGAGCTGTGAGAGGACCACCAGTGGAATTGACCTGAAGGACCTGGATTGTGACTTCAAGTAAGGCCATTCTGGGATCTTTCTGGATTTTGTTTTGACTGAAACTAAAATGTACTGGAGGCTATGTCTCCAGAACTGCTATTAATCCAAAATAGTTCAGCAGTTTCCAAAGGATGTTCTTTCCAGGTTTAAAACAAAACATATCTTCTGATTGTTGCACACTCCTACACAGTTGGACATTGTCTGAAAAATAAAAATTGGACTAATGGTACAGACTTAAATATATCTAGGCCATATAATTGTCTCCAGGTAATTAAATGACATATCTTTTAATGAAGGGTACCAGTTTATAGAAATGTGTCTTTGTATCGCATTGTGCTCATATCAGAAGAGCTGAGACGCTTCCAGGTTGAAAAGATTGGCTGGTGACATCACCATTGCCTAGGGACAGCCAGATGGGGGCTTCCTTTCATGTCCCTGGCAAGAGCTAGAGCGAAGGATGAGAGCTCACCCCATCCCATAGTAGCACACAGGTCCTGAACACAGGCTTGCTAACTTCCAACCTAGGTCCTAACCATGCAAGCCACTGTGTTCCTTTGCATATCTTTGTAAACCACAACACATAACTTCCAACAAAATTATGATTTCTTTTACATAACTAAAAAGTCCAAAAATATTAACCACTTGAGCATTAACAAGTCTTTAATTATTTAGACACAGAGCATAGATACTTGATATCTCAAACTAGTGGCACTTCAAAAATTTAGATTTACTGAGGATATTTTATACAAAATGCCCCCTCAAATTCATAACAATGATGATAATTTGAGGTCAAGGAGAAAACTTCTTAACAAAGCAAAGTATTAAATAAAAAGACAATTATGGTTAAATGTTTCTTATACTTAATTTTAAGCAATTATTGCATCAAATAGGAACCACAGTAGAAATAAATAATTGGAAAACAAGTAGTCCATACTAACAAAACAGAGAAAATATACAAGTTCATTGATAATATACTGTGTTTTGAACATTTACTATGGTATTAAAAGGTTGGCTGTCAATCCTCTACCCCATAATATAAATGTATCCATTACTGCCCTGTATTTTAGACAAAACAATAAAGTACAATTTCTAATTTCTCAATATGTAAAATGTTTGGTAGGTTGTCATCAAGTAGTGAATTTCTGCTCACTTAGCAAATCTTCAAATCCCGCACAATGAAGTATATCTGTATAACCATGAGATTCTATGATGGATTGATAGCATACTGCCTCTAGTTATTCTGGGAAAACACCCAATTGGAAGAGGTTATTCAGGAATTGCAAATAAAAATACATGAATAGCAGATAAGGATCACTCAACCACCACATGTCTATCCCACACTACATAGGAAGTCTGTAACTAATCAATAGGTAATACAGGAGATCAAAGGTGAAAAGAACAAGGTTCAATCACACAGCCTTATCTCCCCTCTTCTCATTCTCCATTCAAGATGAAAAAAATTGACCACATAAGGATCAATGAGTATAAACTAAAGGCACTGGTCTATACAAATGGCCCCAGTATCGTACAAAGACATCCAGAACGCTATATAGGCAAATGCTTGCCTTTTACTAGATATAACAGATACAACAATAGAAACAAGACTAATGATTAAATACATTGCTAATCTTGGGTTATGCCAAGCTCTTCATAGCAATCTGCATTAGTTCCTCCATAGAACTGTTTATTTCTATATAAAGAATTGTATCAACAGTATTGTAGACCAAAACTTAATGATGTAGATTATCCCTAAGGCAAAAGAGGAAAAGGGGCATTGGTCTTTCCTGATAAACTCCTTCTCGGTGTGCTGAGGGAGAATCCAAGGATGGGTTGACACTTGCCTTTCTGCCCAGAGACTGAGTTGTCAAAGTTTAGGTCTGCTTGTCTGAGCCCAGTTTTTGACGAAGGGATAGCCCTTTACTAGACATAGTTCCAATGACGATGTTGGCCATTCCTGGTCTCAGCAGGGTGAGTTTGGATTCTCCCTCGGCACACTAAGGAGCATTTTGGGTAAGACCAATGCCCCTTCTTCAGTGTGCTGATGGGAGAATCCAAGGATGGGACATACCAAAGCTGGTTGTCCTAAGGGTGGGTAGCAGTCTGGTCCAGAGTCCAAAAGGTTGTATGAACCTTTTGGAAAACTCTTCTTCCGAAGGACACTTCTACTGAGGCGAAGGTGTCCAGTTTGTAGTGTTTACTAAAAGGCGATAGGGAGGACCATGTCGCCACCCTACAAATGTCCTCAATGGAGGCCTGTGTTGCCCACGCAGCCGTTGTGGCTGCATTCCTGGTTGAATGAGCCGTTACTCGTCTGGGTAATGGAATTGCCTGAAGCTCGTAGGCCTTGGCAATGCATGCCCTTATCCACCTACCTATGGTCAATGGCATCACTATTACCCCTGGAAGATGGCTGCAATGATACAAACAGGGATTCTGTTTTTCAAATAGAGGCTAATCTCTTTGATATATCTGCAGAGGGCCCTCCTGATGTCCAAGGTGTGTCATTTCTTCTCCAGGATGTGAGTCGGCCCCGGGCAGAAGTCTATCAATGTGATTTCCTGAGCTCTATGGAACCAGGAATTCACCTTGGGGAGAAAGGAGGGTCCAACCACAGAACCACCCTGTTTGAGATACAAAAGTCCTCTCTTACTGAGAGTCACCAGTTCAGAGATCCGCCTGGCCGAAGTGATGGCATTGAGGAAGGCGACCTTGAAGGTTAAGAAGCACAAGCTGGCTGTCTTCAAGGCTCGAAAGGCACAGAGGTGAGGGCTTGCAGTACCTTGGGAAGGTCCTAGGTGCAGCTAACCTAAAACCACAGCAGGTTTTAGGTTAGCTGCACCTCTAAGAAAACTGCGTACAATCAGGTGTTGAGTGAGAGAATCCAGATCCTCACATGCTAACACTAGGGACAGAGCAGCCACTTGTCTGCGAATGGTGTTTGGGGACAATCCTTTGTCCAGCCCTTCCTGTAGAAAATCTAGGATCTGTGGAATCAATACTGAAGTGGGTACAATATGACCCTTGGAGCACTATTGACAAAATGCTGTCCAGGTCACATTATAGATCCGGTTAATCGATGGACTTCTGGAGGCCTGAATCATCTGTATCACCTTTATGGAGAATTTGTCCTTCTTCAGGACTCTTCTCAAATGCCAAATGGTCAGTTGGAGCCACTGTGACTCCGGATGAACCAAGACCCCTGGCTGAGAGATCTTGTCCTGGGGAATCATGCAGGGTCAGGATACTGAGAGGCTGACCAGATCTGCATACCAAGGGTTTATGGGCCAGTGAGGAGCGAGGAGGACCTCTGCCCTCTCCACTAACACCTTACTAATTACCACCCCCAAATGAGGGGAAGAGGAGGGAAGACATAAAATAGCCCTCGGGGCCAAGGGCTGCGGAGTGCATTGACCCCTTCTACCCCTGGTGTTGTAAACCTTGAGAAGAACCTGGACAGCTGGGCGTTCATCAGGGTGGCGAACAGGTCCACGATCAGATGGCCAAACCACTAGGACAGCTCTCTGAAGAGGTCTGGGTGCAGATGCCACCTGGAGTGGTCTATTGTGGCCCTACTGAACCAGTCCGCCTGCACACTCATTGTCCCCGAGATTTTCTCCGCCCTGATGGAAAGAATATGCCTCTCCACCCAGAGTCCCAATTGCTCTGCTTCACACATGAGGGACCTGGAACAGGTCCCCCCCTGGCAATTGATGTGAGTCTTGGTGGCTACATTGTCCATTAGAAGGAAGACGAGGTGGCCAGTGATGGTATCCTGGAAGTGATAGAGGGCCAAGTGCACTGCCCTGAGCTCCAACCAGTTGATATAGTTCCTCAGATCTGCCTGAGTCCACCACTTTGGTATCACCTGGGACTGGAGGTGGGCACCCCAGCCAAAGAGGCTAGCATTTGAGGTTATAGTAAAGCGGCTGGGCTCCTTGAACACACATCCCTTGGTCATAGCTCGGGACATCAACCATTGGAAGGACCAAAGTACTTTTGGTGTAACCTGAACCTTGGCATTTGAATTGCTGCTGCCGGACCTTTGGTATGGCAGAAGAAACCACTGTAAGGTCCTGGCATGGAGCCGTGCCCAAGGAACAATTGAAATGCAGGAAACCATCTTTCCAAGGAACTGCGAGAAGAGAGACAAGGGTACTGTTCATTTTACCTGAATCCGGCTCGCTAAAGCCTCTATACTGACCTGACGTTTCTGGGAGAGTTAGACCTCACACGACCTGGTATCTATCATCGCATCGAGATGTAACAGATGAATGGTGGGAGTCAGGTGGCTCTTCTCGAGATTGACTGAAAACCCATGGCCTCAAATACCCGGATTGTGGTCTGGAGATCTTCTTTTGCCAGAAGTTGAGAGGATGACTGTAACAGGATGTCATCAAGGTAGCATTATACACGCATGGGAATTACCCTGAGGTGTGCTGCCAGTGCCGCCAACAACTTGGTAGGGCAAGACTGAGTCGAAAACTGGGCTCAGACAAGCAGAAGAGTCATGGCTAAACTTTGACAACTCAGTCTCTGGGCAGAAAGGCAAGAGTCAATCCATCCTTGGATTCTCCCATCAGCACACTGAAGAAAGCATTGCTTTGGTCATAGCTCCCTTCCTCCTGTAGCCCGAAACTTGAAAAAAACTTTATTTGGCTTTGCAAAATCCTCTACAACATTGAAAGCAATGATAGGGATGGGGACACAAAGCAACACTCTGTTCTTTCATAGAAAAGGTTTACAATCTAAAGGCAAATAAAAATGAATACAAAGAGAACTGATAATATTAATTTACAATCTTCATTACACAAACTTAGAAACACAAAAAAACTATCTTACATTGAGTCAGATCAATGGTATATCTGCATAAGGAATTGCTAAAAATCTTGGCTGACGATTTTCCAGTATATATATATATATGTTTTCGTAGGTTTTCACTGGTATAGGTATGTAAGTCTTGGCGTATTCGGGTCTTTTCCCGTGTAAGATTGAGAGTATCTTGGCGACGTTTCGATGAGGTCTC
>JANHFT010002502.1:128692-139661 GCA_032467955.1 Pseudoxenodon macrops
CTCCCATTTTGCCCACAATATAACATGCATAATAGAATAGCTGAAAATGTGGCAGGCTAAACGCAGGCCTGACATAGAGCTTGTGACATGTAAAGACCTAGAATCACCCTGTATTTAGTATGGTTCATAATATACGGTAGTTTAGTTGCAAAAGTCTAACATGACAGAAAAGGGTATCAAAAACTTCCAGCAGATATCCAAGAGGCCCCTGAATTGGCAGGAATAATTGTATAGTTCTAGATATCATAGATAAGATGTCTCAAAGGTGATTTTCAAAAGGCAACTGGATTTACTTGGTTTTTTTCTTTGAAAATGTTTTAGTTCTCATCCAAGAAGCTTCTTCAGAATTGATGAAATATTCTTTGTTTGCTGCAAAGTTTGTAAATTCATGGATTGGTCATAAACGTACTTTTTCATCACTGCTGTAACGGCGGTCACTAAAAGAGGCTGTCACCAAATGAGGACTACCTGTCCATTTTCATGGGGTTTGAAGATGTAGTCAACTGTTGACTGTAAACATCTTGCTTACATGATCATACGTTCATATTTATTCATTTATTTAATTTGATTTATATAACCTATTACATTATATTAATATTCATTTATTTATTTTGATTTATAAGGCTTGCTATATTACATTACATCTACAGGGCAGTATTTCAGCACCTTCTTCTTTCCCACATCTGTAAAGGCACAACCCACACATTATCCTAGAGAAAAGATATAGTGTTTTAAGACCAGTGCTATATGATGTTCCCCGAGTGCTCTGAAGATCCCTGCACATCTGTAATACCTGTTCTATACTGGAAAGATATCTTAAAAGGTAAATGTTCCCCTTGCACATATGTGCTAGTTGCTTCTGACTCTAGGGGGCAGTGCTCATCTCTGTTTCAAAGCCGAAGAGCCAGCACTGTCCAAAGACATCCCGGTGGTCATGTGGCCAGCATGAGTAAACGCCAAAGGCGCACGGAACGCTGTTACCTTCCCACCAAAGGTGATTCCTATTTTTCTACTTGCATTTTTTACGTGCTTTCGGACTGCTAGGTTGGCAGAAGCTGGGAGAAGTAATGGGAACTCATTCCATTATGTGGCATTAGGGATTCGAACCGCCAAACTGCTGACGGAAAGAGCTCCCGTTACTTGTCCCAGCTTCTGCCAACCTAGCAGTTCGAAAGCATGTAAAAGTGCAAGTAGAAAATAGGGACCACCTTTGGTGGGAAGGTAACAGTGTTCCATGCGCCTTCAGCATTTAGTCATGCCGGCCATATGAATACGGACATGTCTTCGGACAGTGCTGGGTCTTTGGGTTTGAAACAGATGAGCACTGCCCCCTAGAGTTGGGAACAACTAGCACATATGTGCAAGGGGAACCTTTACCTTTACCTTTAGTGCTTCTTTGGGGGAATGTTATATTTTCTCTCAACAAAATTCCAAACAGCTTGCTTAAACTGATGAACCTTTTTATAGCTTGGATTATTAGTATAATTATTATTAATTAAACTTTGTAATCTGCCTGACTTTCGATGACTTTGTCTCATGCCTGCCTAAATTATGGACTTTCCTATTTTTGTGTTTTTCTTCCATAAATCTGTTATGAAATTTGTCTAGAAGGGAAGTCTTGGAAGCAACTTGGCCCAAGGTCTTCTTGATCATGGGACCAATATTGTGCAATAATGCCTGATTTGGAATTCATGTATGCATGTAATTAATATTGTTTTATTGTTTAATTTAATGCTATTTTCACTTATGAAAACTTGTAATTAGTTAACGCTGTTCATGTTGTTTTGTAATCTCCCATGGGCTGACTTGCTGGAAAGGTGAGGATATAAATTAGACTTGAGTGACAAATTTGACAGTTTGAGAAAGCGAAAGGAACAGAAAAGATTTCACCATGGATTCTTCACCCTCAGGACAATTGCAAATCTTTCTCATACTATTGTTGTTTGGCTCAGGTGACAAACTTGATGGTACGAATGCTTGGATACGTAAGGCTATAACACTTTCCATGGTGCCACAGTGGGCAAAGATATGCCTGCCCATGCAGCACAATGCCAATCATCTCATCATTTATGAACATTAACAAAACTAGAGTTGGAACCCAAAACATTTTTTGGGAATTCATCACCCAAAGTTATATATATATTATATATCAAGGTCGAAACGTCGCCAAGATACTCTCAATCTTACACGGGAAAAGACCCGAATACGCCAAGACTTGCATATATATATATATATATCTTTACTTATACAAACTGTCCAATTTACAATGCACCATTTTTTAAAAAAATGTGAAATTAAACAAACAGGTAAGTATCCAGAGCACTTTTCACATATTGCAACTCAGTTATACTGCAGGAGATGGCTTTTATAACTATTCAAGATTACATGGGTGTTGTTCTAAAAGCAGAACAAACCAAAATATTATTTTATTAATAAAGAACCTTTTATACTTTAGAATTGTTCTTTTTTTTTCACCAACAAGGTCACAACAAAAATACATCAGGTAAAATAGATTCAGATTAATTTGGCAGTTCCATGAGAAGTGGTTCAGAGAGACTCAAATAGATGAATTCACAGTTGCTCATAGAAAGTGCTCAGGCAAGATATATTATTAGAAAGAAAATCAAGAGAAATACAGATAGACCATAAACAACAATGTAAAAGAAACTCACGTTCAAAGCCTAATGCTACATTCATGTCACTTCCTTCACAGCAAAATTAAAATGGTGTATCATGTTTTAACTATTTCTGTTGGTTTTCTATCCATTATACAAATTCAATTTCCTTTTATCATAAAGCCACCCAACATAAAATCTGCACAGGAAGCTATTTCAAAGAAGTGACAAAAAAATAATAAGTCCAGGCTCAAATATGACTATGGTAGAGTCATTTAGCAGATGGACATGTTGTCCAAAATTGCCATTTAAAAAAAAAACATTACTTCTGTTCTGCAACATCCAGGGAAAAAAACTGAATCTCCATAGGCAAACTGAAACTAGAAACAGCAGTTATTCTTGCCACAATGCTATCATGTACACTTTTTCAGTCCCAATATTTAATCAGAAAACAAACACCAAATAATAATCCACTTGAGTTCATTTTCAGGTGTAAGCTTCAACAACTTAAGTTTAAGGAGTGAAACAATAATTTGCATCTTTATTCATAAATAAAACTATTTAGAATGCAAACTAGGATATTTGTAGAGAAAGTATTCCTATATAAGCTTTTACTGAAAATTACTTTGAGACTGGATACTTTTAGGCTTTATCTACTGATAAAATATTACATATTCTCAACTGTGAATAAATGTTTTATCAGTTTGATCATGTTTGTAACTTGGTCACTATCATTCATTGTATGTCCCAGAATTACTAAATAGTAGCTCATTAACAGTTTAGGCAATATTCTTTGAGGCAGATTAAACACACTGATTTTTATATTTATTTGAAGAAATTATAGCTTTAATACTTTAATTTCTAAAACTGTTAAAAGTTTTTATTACTGATCAGGAAATCTTTCTATTAAAAATAGTAGCAAAACACAGGAACAAAGATTTGTTCTCACTAAGGGCTTAACTGATGTGCACTTGAATAAACCCCCCACTCACCCTTGTTCAGATAATGCATATATTAATATTTGGGTGTTTTTTTTCCACCTCAAGTTAGATGCAATTGCTGATGGATCATATGGTCATCAAAATTGCTTCCTATTTAATAGGAAGCTTGTAGAAAGACATTAAGATAAAAACCATATTCTTTTAACATAAGCTCTCCCATTTGTTCTGGAGCCCAGCAAACTGCTTTCTTCCCGACTCACATATTCTTCACTCATGGCAAGTTCTGGAATTTTCCACTAGTAGCTAAAATGCCATCTAGTGGACATGTAGTCAACAACTTAAAATAAAAGGAATTAACCATTTCCTTATAGTTACACAAATCTGCCTCCTTCTGCAGTATTCATGCTTGCAAAATTTATAAAACCATAATTTACTCAATGATAAGCAATCAGAAAGTGCCACTATGAAGATTAATACCTGTCAACCATGATTGTACATATATTGATCCCAAACAGATAGATCCCAGAAGTAACTATAACTTGTAGACCAATTTAAATAGATCTAGTATGATACCTGAATCATATGTAAAGAACAAAGAATTTTTGATTTGCCAACTACTGAAAATTGCCTAAAACGTAAGACTTTTTACATTCTACAAAAAGACCAAGTATAGAATATATTTTTTGTAGTAAAATACCAAAGTGGTTTCATAGAATATTGATTGATGGAAAGAATTCCACTATAGGAAATGTATAATTATAATGCAATGAGCCTATAACTGCAAATAAAGCTCATCCTAGTCTTTTGACTTATCTTAGACAAATCATTATCACACTTACTCTTCCAACTTTCTTATAATACCAATGGAATAGTTTGTATTATGATTTGCTTATTATGAAGTTTACTGTAATAGATGAATCCAAATTTAGTATTATATGCAAATCTAGCCAACAAAATGGCTAGATTTGTTGGTTTGGGCAATGTGACTGCAGTTATTTACATGGAATGATTTGAGCATTTACAAGATACAACAAATCAACAGTTTTATACAGTTTTTAAAACTGTCATCTTGGAAAGCCATTTAGAACTGAAGAGCAAATACATTAATCTCAAAAAATAAGAAACTTGTAGCACAAATCATAAGCATTCTATTCTGGCAACCAACCTAAAGTTGTTATGCGAACAGGAAAGATGAAATTTTTAATCACTTTTAACTCTAATAAAGTTTGTATAAAATTGTAATGCAAAATATAATTGGATGTATATATGCTGAATTATAAACTATGGTTTACTAACTAAAGTATCTTAGTTAAACAACATACAAGCAAACCAAACAGAAAGGAGTTCAACATTTTGTGTGATCATCAAAGTTTTAAATATATGCTTAATTCTGCTATTCAAATAACTTCAAAGAATTTATCTGATTGGACTGTACCCTAGTGATGCTGCAGTTCTTTTCTATTCACAGTAATTTTCATTGTATACTTCATTCAAAAATAATAAAACCAAATATATTGAAGATCAATTTTCCCATTAGTCATTCATTTAAGAATGTTGATACTTTATTAAATTTTAAAGTATAGTTTATTTTACATATATTCATGTTTTATAGCCACTAGAATGAATGAAGCTTTTCAAAACAATAGTATCTCTTACACAATTTTAAAACTGACGTAATTCAAACCAGCATAGAATTAAGAAAATAAAGAAATTTTAATCTGACACACTCAGCTATAAAAATTGTACTAGAAATTACCTAATGAAATATAGCAGAAATCTTAAGGCTACTAATCTCAAGATTCAGTGGAATTAAAGCTAAAGCTTGATGGAGAGAAATACATTCAACCAGAAAAGTTAAGAAGCAAAAGATATATATTCTTCAAATATAACTTTTCTGCAATCAATTTTTTTTGCCAACTTGAACACCATGAGTTATAAAGAAGTGTGCTTGGTAAGAACAAAAATTAATAGTGAAGTTGAAGAATTTCACCCAGCAAATGTTTCCTATTTTATTAAGTCAGTTTCCCTACCAATTCACAAATAGAATTGCTGTTTAATATTCCAGTGAGGAATCATCCTCAAAGTGTAACCAGTTTTCAAGTCTGAACGTAACAGGGAAAGTTGTGGGTTGATCCATCTTTGTTTGAGAATATCAGAGAGTAGGAATCAAGCTCAAAGGGCATTTCAATTCCAATTACATCCAAAAGAATTATCATCATAAACCTTATCCCTGATGATGAGCAGACAATGGCATGCTCCCAACTTAAGCAATTTTCTATTAAGCATCCAGGAGAACACACATCAGACAAAAAGTTTTTTTGTTAATACTTATGCAGTAAAGAAACATTAGATTAGCTTAAATAGTTAAAATGAAGATACAAGACCATTAAACAGATTCTATAAAGGCACATCAACTGATGAGTTTTAGTATTAACTATCATTTCTTATGTACAAGCATGTTATTTTCTGTATGCAGATAAATACCAATAAATTTAACATACTAATGAATGCATCCATACAGATTCTTAGATTTTTATTCAACTCTTTGTAATGAAGGGATGTGCTGCATTGACACAAAAATTGGCACCCAAACAGTTTAATGTGATGGTCATAAAACAGGTTCAAATTTATGTTAAGCTATAAACATTAACATTCATTTTAGCCAGTCAAGAGTATAAATACAATTATTTAATACATTTTGCTGCAGACTGGCATATTAATATAAATAGAAGATAAGGACATATTTGAATGTGAGTAGCAATCGTTAACTGAGCACATAACATCTAAATCTACTAAAGAAAAATAAAGATCATAACAATGTATTTAAACATCAAAAACTGATTCATTATAAGTCTACCCTATCCTGTTAATTAAACTTGGAAAGCAGTCACTGATTGCTGTCAACATCACATCCCTTATTTTACATACATTAGGTGTGAATTATATTGAACCCTGAATTCTAGAGTATGCTTAAATTCTCTTAAATATCTGTAATGCTATCAATGAAATATACATAAAGAAACATTTCAATCAGCTATACAGGTAGTCTTGACTTACAACAGTTCATTTAGTGACGTTCAAAGTTAAAAAGGCACTGAAAAAAGTGACTTATGACCATTTTTCACAATTACGAACTGCAGCAATTCACTTAACAAATTTGGCAAGAAAAGTCATAAAATGGGGCAAATTTCACTTAACCCTCACTTAGCAACAGACATTTTGGGCTCAATTATGGTCATAAGTCAAGGACTACATGTAATGTACTTGTTTTGAAAAATGAACCAAATGCTTAAAATGAAAGTGCATTATTGGAGCACATAGCATTTATTTTGGCTTTTTGTTCACCAAGCCAGAGAATCACTAATACAAAACAGGAGAACCAGACAGATATTTTCAACTCCTGACACTGTCCAGCTTGCCAGAAATTCCAACTTATGATGTCCTTGTAGCACGGTAGACTGGATAACTATTTATATAGCTCAACTATAATATTTACTACTATTTCTATTTCCATCTGTCTAAGTTAATTGCAACATAATTTGGTGCTTTATTCAAACTTGATTTAGAGTCTGAATCTCTAACATGAATGAGATAGAAATACATCTCTGATTACCACTACCAGTGACAATTTTTCAGAATTTAGCTTGGCTTAACCAAGCTGCAAGCTGATTCATTGCTGGTTGATCATGCTGATTACATTTCCCCTGAAATGAAACATGGTAGTATAATGCCTAAACCAAGAGCTCTTGCTTTCTTCCCCTAACCAACCAGAGCTGGAAAGCAAAAACAAGTCATTGCTATCAATTCTTGATTTGTGAAGACGGGAACAACCACAATTATTAGTGCAGTCATCTTGCTAAACAATTCATAGAAGGAATTTCCAAGGTTTCTTTTTAATCACTTTGTTTTGGCTGCATTGCAGTCAGAATAATGGAGCAGTAGTATACCAGCATATGGTTAAATTTTGCTCCAGAACTCTGGTTCAGCATGACAATGGAATGTGTTTAGTCTATCTACACCAAAATGTGAAAAATAAAGTTTATTAGGCTACTTGTCCATCCAACATGCAGGGCTTTCTAGGCAGAGATATTTCTAGAATTAGTACAGGAAATCCTTCAGTTGAAAAAAACTAAGAATTGAATATGTCACTCTCCAAATGCACAGCATGTAATCAGTTCTGAGCTCTCTTTGTTCATGGGATGATAAGACTGTTATCATTGAAGTAACAAAAACTTACCTCAACTCATATAAATATAGTACAACTTTTGTTTCCGTTCCAAATGTTTCTCTGAGAAATATATTCTGTGTGCCTACCTTTCCCAATAATTGCAAACCTTCATTCCCGGAATAAGAACTCTGTCAGACAATTTCTCCTTTGCAATGTCTTTGTTAGTTTATATTTGTTTTTAACAGACAATATTATAGCAAATATTGAAAACTCCAGATTCCTTTACAACTTTCTTGATATAATGATTTTGACATTGTTTACTGAAACACATGTATGCTTGCAAAACCTTACTCAAAGTACGTACACACATATGTTGTAGTAGAAATACTTTACTAGCTGGACAGGTATCTCTCACACATAACTAATACAGCAACATCTTTCAGATGATTTAGTCTCACATAGATCTTCAACATTGCATTTTTAATGCAGCTCTGTAATCTTCCATATTTATAGTTGGATGCAAGATATATGCCTAAATCAATGGCCTGATTCACACATTTTGGTAAGCTACACAACTTACTTTCTTCCAAGATAAGCTGTGGTCTGAATAGGCCTGTATAAACTCTTATGCACAAACTAGATTACTGCTAGTTCTATAAATTATGGCTAAAGCAATTAGTTTACCAAGGTACTCTACAATCTCCCTCAAAATGAGACAAACCAGTGATACTCAGAAAGGCAACATGAACCCTTGAACCCAAGATTCTATGATTTCTTTAAGATACTCTGATGTCATTGCTTATGATAAGTTGTTGATTGGCTGCAATGTAACTATTTCCTATTTCCTGAAACCATTATTTTTGGTCATTTTTAAAAAAACAGTGAGCAAAATAACTTTGCACATTTCACAATTTTCATTTTAGCAATTAAATGACTATAGTCATGTACTTAAATGACCACTTCTGTTCAGATGGAGGAAGTGGTGGTTGAGCTCCTGAAGGAACAAACTGAATTTGACAGTTTTATAAGAATTGCTTCCATATGAGCTGATATGTAACACATGAGGTTTCCATTTTACATATTCTCTGTACTAAATATTTACACTTAGGGAATAAAATTGTGTCACAAAACATATTTTAAAGTCTTTAATATTTTCTATGAATACAAGTCTCTATCAGGTAGTAATCACAAAAAATCCCAGTCACCAACTACTAAGCCAGTTATCTAAGTAACATGTAGCTGTCAAACAAAATCACTGTCTATTGAAAAGCACTACAATGATAGAAACCCTTAATTATCTCTATTGTCATGATGAGGCTCAACCATACAAGTGATATGTTTATCTCCAGTAACAAATTTAAGTGCAGTCTCTTCCTCATCATGGTTTACAAAAGAGACAAGCACTCTGTGTGCATTGAACCTTACTTTCTTCCACCTGAATTAATGCCACTGATTTAGGGAGCCCAGTATAGCTCCATTTTCTAAACCAGTATCAGATAGCTTTAGTGATACACTGAAGATCAGCTTCACTGAATTTCAGCAAAATCTTCAGACAGGTAATGTGGGTGAAGGATGACACAGATTTTAGGTACCACATCAAGATGACACCTTTGGTCATGAGTTTCCAAGAAAGGGCCAGTTTTTAAAAAAATCATTGCTCTTGCTCACTAAACCTTTTTTGCCTATGCTGCTGTCAGCTCGTAAGAGCAACTCGGCCTGCAGTGATAGGCCCATTTTCCCAGGCCTATAGAAGGCGCTGTGTAGCAACTCCTATCTGTGCATCTGGGGCCCCTCCCCCCCTCTGCAGCAGCCTTACCCAATGTTGAGAACGCGCCCCCTACTGACTTGCTACACTCATTTCTTCATTCCACCGACTTGGCTGCGGTGCATTTTGGGTGGGGGCTGGTATTTTTTTGCCTTCGATGGTCATAAACCCAAGCAACTGCAGCTTTAACATGAATCCACACGCTCATGAGGTGTATGTCTATGCAAAACTGAACTGAGCTGCAGGAAAAAAACAAAAACAAAAAGACAACACACAGATATACAAAGCCATAACTAAGAATAGACAAGACATCCTAGGAGGGAAAGACCTTTTTTTCCCCGGCGATAGAAGCAGAAGCAATCCTCCTCCTCCCCCCACCCCTTCTTTGTTTGAGAAATAGGTTAAATACAACTATTTGCCCGGAATGGATGCAGCAAAGAGTTGCAGAGGTGCAGAAGGGTGTCTGCTTCTCTCGGAGACCTGGATACTCTGACTGAGTCACGAATCCCGCCTTTTCCAACACCACCCGATACCTCTAAGCTATGGAAAGGTGGGGGGTGGCGTACAGGAGGAGGCTACTCTCCATTGATTGCACCGCAGCCTGTTCCACATTTCCAGCGCCAACTCTGCAGTCATAACGGGGCTTTCCTCCCTCGCTGACACCCTCCCTCCCTTTCCTTCCTTCCCCGACTCCCGCCGCACATGCTGGGAGAGATAAAAAAAAAAGGGGGGAGCCTCAAGCATGTCGAAGAGGATGGCAGCATTCGCAATCCGGTCGTCTCTTTCCACCCACCCCCCAACCCCGCCGCCACCACCACCACCACCACCGATTCCCTCCTTCTCCCACGACGCAGACCGTGCAATCACAGCCACACTCGAGGGCGCAACATCTATCTCTGGGCCACCTCCCTGCAAGGAACGGAAGGAGGGAGGGAGAAAGAGATGCAACGAAGGCACAGGCGGCATTGAGCCGGAACGCGGTCAGAGAAGCTTTTCCTTTCCCCCCCCTCTTTTTCTTTCTTTTTTTAAAAAAGGGGGGGCGACCGGGAGGGGGGGGGGCTTTGAGGTGAAGGCAAGAAAACCGGCAAGGAGAGCGCCTCTGGCGCCGGGAGAGCCGGCCTCGGACGCCAGGAGGGGAAGGACGGGAGAGACGCTTTTCTTTTTTCTTTTTAACACCATGTGTGAAGAGGGTCCAGGAGCAGCCACCGGGCCCGGCAACCCTGGAGGATCCAGGGAAAGACGGCGGTGGCGGCAACGAGGAGAGGAGAGGAAGGAAGGAAGGGAAAGGGTTGCGCTGGGCTCCCGCGCGCGCTCAGGCACCTACCTAGCTGCGTTTCGCGCTCCCTCCTCCTCCTCCTCTTCAGCGGCGGGCGCTCCCTCCCCCGGCGGCGGCGGCGGCGCTCCTGCTGCTGCTGGCTTGCGGCTCCCGGCTGGCGGCAGGGCTGGGCGGGCGCGGGGAGCGGAGCCGGCGGTGCGGGGG
>JANHFT010002502.1:149436-161724 GCA_032467955.1 Pseudoxenodon macrops
GATCATAAATGAGGGGGGCCTTATTAATCACGGACCTGGGTATTAACACGGATACTTGGGTATTAACAATTATGAAATTCTAGTTTAAACTAAGTCGCCTGAAGATATGAAGTTAAACAGATGTGTGAAAATGATCAATATTGAGGAGAATTTCTGTGATTAAGAAGAATTTTTGTCTAGAATGCTATTTTTATTTCAGAAAATATCAGTTTTAACAACTGATGTACCATTTAAACAATGGAAGAAAGATACATAAATTTGTGTGGTGGGGTAAAAGCATTAGTTAAATATCAAATATTGCTAGATGCAAAGGAAGAAGAGAGTTCTGAGGGTCTGATCTAAAAGTATACTTTGCAGCTAACTGTTTAGTTTGGATTAAAGTAGATGATGCTATGAAATAGAAAAATGGAGTTAGAAGGGCATAATTTGAGATTTGGGTAGCAAGGATGCTTATGATGCAACAAAGCTAAGGTTAATGTAGATTTTAAAATATTTTTTTTAGGCATGTCATATTGACAATGTGAAATAGTTGTAAACTCAGGTTGTGTTTGAAAATACCTTTGTGGTTCTCAGCACAAGAAACATTTCATAGATGAGAAATTATAAATAAATACACATGGTTAACTTATTTTTCACATGTTGGAATTTTGTCACGGAGAATGTAAAATAAAAACAAGAGAACGAGTGGCAAGATATACTTTCTACAGTATATTACAGATCTTTTGACTCTACTGGACCAGCATTATGGGAAATACAGGGTTCTATCAAATCTTACTACTAAACAGCAGTACTTCTTATATTATTTAAACAATAGGAACACACACCAATTAGTAACAATTATGTAATAATATTGTGATTATATTAATGCAATCAGTTACTTTTGCACAATACCACAAGCAATAACTTCTTCATATAACAACAGCAGCAACCAGACAATTCTCTGAAGTTATTCCACCCTGTTTACTTTGAACAGGTGCAGCCAGTGAGTTCACATAGCATGCAAAGTCAGTTTCAAGCAAACAACATTACTGCTGAGCATAATTCATGAATCAGATTAGAGCTGAAATTGTTTTATCCATGGCTGAATCCCATGTCATTCCATTAATATTCAAATAATTGAATTCTGCAAAAGATGCCAAATTAATATTTGAAAAGGCTGACGCATGGATTATCTTGCCTTAATTCTAGGAAAGAGTAGAAGAGACCAGGAAGGTGATAGGCAGGTGTGCACTGTTCGACCCCACCCCCCACTGCATTCATACATGCTCTTAAAGTCCTACCCAGTAAATATTAGTGGCAAAAATAACATATTTTAGCAGCATTTAAAAAACATTTTTAAAGTAGAACAATAGCAAAAAGTATGACTTAAAAAAAAAAAAAAACTTCCTGGAGCCAAAAAAAGAAAGAAAAAGATCCAATCATTTCAGTTCTACCTTTTCTAAAGTTTTTGTTTCTTAGTTAAAAAATAAATGGCAGCTTCCAGTCAAATCAGGTGCCCACCATTAAAAGCAGTTTACCTATTACTCAAAATACCTGAAATATTTATTGTGTATTTATTAGATTTCCTAGTAAGGATAAGTAGTGATACACAAACATCTGAACTAAAATTGCATCCTGTACGCTTATCGTCAGTATTCCATTCACAAGTAGTCCACATTTAGTGACTGCCTCAGACAGCAACCATTTGCAGTTACGACAGGGATGAAAAAGTAACTTTTCAAGCAATAGCAATAAGACTTATATACCGCTTTACAGTGCTTTACAGCCCTCCCTAAGCGGTTTAGAGTCAGCATATTGCCAACAATCTGGGTCCTCATTTTACCGATCTTGGAAGGATGGAAGGCTGAGTCAATCCAATTCTTCATTTATAATTTTTGCAGGTCTGTAAAGCAGGGAAAGCTGAAGTAAGATCATATGAAGTTGCCAGTCCCAAGGGTAGACGCTAAAAAAAAACCTTCCTGTTCAGAATATCGATAATCTATTGAAGGAGTCACTCTTAATAAGCTTGATAAAGGCCATAAGACCCTTGATACTAGTGTACATATTTTGAGTTGCTGGATAGTGTACCTATCCCTAATAGAAGTGCTAGCAGAAATGGCTAAAATAATTGGATCCAACTCACCTACAACTGTAGATAAAATGATAAAATAGATGAGATCACTCTGTTACTCTTGACTTATGATGGACAATTATTTTTATTAACAGTTGTTTTCGCTATGTAAAGGTAAAGCTGGCCTCTGCAGATAGAACCATAATTTTCTGCTAATACAGAAGCGTTTATTTCAAGATATTTTTCTACACCCCTACACCTTTAGTATTCTGTGGTGGATTCCCATCCAACTATTAACCAGATCTGTCCCTGCTTAGCTTCAAGCAAAATGCTGCCATCTGGTGATACTGTTGCTCCTCTGCATGTCATGAATTTGTTCTTGACACCTATATTAGCCATGATTTATCATACAAAGATATAGGAAATATATAGATATAGGAAAGGAGACCAAAAAAAAACTGTCTTTCATAATTAATTTATTCATAATTAATATCATCAAATAAATTATCTATATTTTACAAAGAGGGAAAACAACTGACATAAGAGTACAAGGAAATTTGAGAACATAAAGACAACCAAGAATAAACGGAAAAAGGAGTCAGTTCACCCTGAGATAAAAGCAGAGGTTTAAAGAACATAATTTGCTTCTATGAAAAAGTTACCATTTAAAGTTTAAACTTTCTGAACAAGACAATTTAGTTTATCATAGTAACTATCTGAAGCATTTGAAATAGTATGAAAACTATTGCACACACACACACACACACACACACACTGATCAGTCTGCCAGTAATGACTATTTAGAAAAAATATGGCCTCAAAATCTGAATGTTCCAATTAGGTAACATATTTTATAATTATCTGTTAAGTACACATACATACATTTGAAATATTTTTAAAGATCACATTACATGAATAAAGTTTTATTGTGTTTTACAAGCAATTTTATCATGACTTGTCACCCTATTTCATTGATGATCCTAATGTCTATCAAATAAGAGGTATTTCCTTCTTTGCACTATGCAAAATTTTAAGAGATTTAGATTGTCCATTTCATTTTGTAAAATAAAAAATTCCACTATTCTATCTTTTTTGCATATAAGACGTGGTACTTCTATCATTTAGATAACCCTTTTACTTGCTTTTTCCCCTACCCAGTCAATTTTTACAGAATAAGTTGAGTAGAATATTTTAAAAAAAATTTAAAAAAATGACTGAAAACCCCTTCCCCAAAACTGATATGTGTAATAGGATTTACATTTTATTTATTCATTTGAATGGCAAGTAATGCCTGAAGCGCAAAACTATATTCCACAATAATTGTTAAAAGATTGGAATGTAAATTTTGATTTCCCCCCTGAAGAGTCTGCAGTTGGAATGTGTTATGCAAATGTACAGTCAGAAAGGTATCATTGTACTAGTCCTCTTAATTGCTTCATGATGTAAATGTATCTTTCCAGAAATCCATATTATTATTTCCAGATAATTACCTGTAGTCCATTTAAAATGCAAACACTTTTTTTTAACTAAAACTGGTGAAGAAAGTTAAAACTTTTAGCTTTTACATTCTCAGATACAAGTAGCCCTCAGCTTACGATGAAAGTTGGGGCTGGAACTCCTACTGCTAAGTGAGGCGGTTGTTAAGAGAGATATGCCCAATTTTATAGCCTTTGTTCCATGGTCTTTTAAGTGAATCATGTGGTTGTTAAACAAATCTGGTTTCCCCATTGATGTTGCTTGTCAGAAGCCAGTTGGGAAGATCACAAAAGTCGATCATGTGATCACAAAAGGATCCTGGTACTGTCGTAAATACATGCCAGTTGTTAAATATCCAAATTTTGAACACGTGACTGACAGTCGTAAGTGTGAGATAATTTTTCAGCCCTGTCATAACCTCAAATGGAAGAGACCTTGACATTTTGTTCTCTAAAGCCATAATGAATTTCTGTCACACTCCAATATAAATTATTCAGTCAAACTATAGAAATGCTGGCACAGTACTGAATCTCTTTATTATGTAGTGGCAAATAGAGTCAACAATCCTTTCAGAAAGGAAACTATTTCGTTGCCTCCCAGCTTGGATTCCCCGTAGACTCGATCCACAAATGATATAGGAACCTATTAAATGAAAAAATAATAATAAAATCATTTCAGTTATAAGAATCAACAAAAGATAGAATAGAATAGAACAACAGAGTTGGAAGGGACCTTGGAGGTCTTCTAGTCCAGCCCCCTGCTTAGGCAATAAAGATAAGATAAACAGGAACACTTCACCTCCAGATTCAGTATTTATCTACCAACATGTAACGGAATGTCTTTTGATGCAGAGTATGAAGTGATAGCTTTCTCACATTTAAATATGCTCAGAGAACATTTCTTACAAAATCACTGTTGCAAAACAGCCTACTCAGTGCCTGAATATGAAGATTACATGCAATAGAGGTCTAAAAAGAAACACCATATTCGGGATTTTCTTTCTGCGATTATTATCACCTTTCAAACACTGCCAACAACTCTTTGTTTACTCAGGTTGATTAATTTTGATAGTTGTTTCACTATAATCTGTATTGCTTGTTTTAGTGCTATTTTAGGATGTGGCATAATTCTAATATTTTAAATAAATTAGACACAATAACCAGGTTCCCTTTAAATCTACTAAAGTATCTGTATTTTCCTTATGCTGAAATGAAATCCATCTTTCTTATGTTGAAATGAAATCCATTATTGTTGCTATAATACAGAATAAGAACTTTGCACTTTCAAAGGTACCCAGTTTATATTTTGCTGAATACCGTAAGATATAGTGTATAATAGAACAAAGATATACATTTTAGTGTATCTATCTTAAAGAAGTATAGATTCCCAATTTAGTGGTAAATTTATATAACCTTGTGGAAATTATTCTTTTTCTGATTTCTTATAATGTCTCAAAGGTCCAAAAGGAACTGTAAAACATTCTTACTCTCAAGAGATATTGACTTGCGTTGCTTTCTTTTTATAGCAAATATCTGAAGTAATGCTTTTATGAAATTACACATAGTTTCAATTCAGCAACTGTTCATTAAATATAGACAACACTGTTTTTGCAATATTTTAAACTACATCTTATTTTCAGTAGAGCAAAACAAGAATGGTAACATTTTAGCATGTAATATGTTAAACTTCTCCAAAGCCCAAATTCAGCTTTTGGAATTCACAAGAAAATCCAATTAGGAATTTTCAGTAAGTATAATCTACTAGAAATCAACTGGCAACAGAAACGGGAGAAAAAATTCCTACACCCAAATTTTTCTGCCAAACATATATTATATTTCTATGCATATTTCTTTTTGGCAGTGGAAATTCGGATGAAGACCGCTTTGGAAACCTTCTGTTGACACACAGACATTGGCATAAATTCACGAACGAAAGGATTCAAGAATCCCAGGGGCATATCTCAATTTGGAATGAAAGGTATATAATTTTTACACTAAATAAGATACCCAGACATCGCTAATTTAAAAGAATTTACAACTAGTAAAGTAATCTACAATATGTAATGCAGATGAAGCCCCAAGATACTAAACATCTTGATGGACTTCAGCCAGTTGGGCAGAAGTAAATAAGGAATTGTGTTTCAGTGCTGGTTACGGGGCAAATCAGAGGACCAAGAATTCCTTCTCAGAACAATTTTTTTACCCTTTTCCAAACTGGTAAAAAAATCTGGCTGTTTTAAAAGTAAGCTTTATTGTTTTTGTTTTTGCCCAAATTGTTGGGGGCAATAGGCTGACTCTGTAAACAACTTAGAGGGCTGTAAAGCACCGTGAAGCAGTATATAAGTCTAAGTGCTATTGCTATTAAGCTTCTTTGAATTTAAGTGGATACCTTTCTCATCCCCTGCATCTTTAAATGATAGAAGAAATGTTCATATTGTAACAGCACCTCTTATTTGCTCATATTTGTCATTGACAGTGAGGTTCATCATCTAATTTTAAACTTTGTGATGCCTAGGCCAATTAGCAGTTGTGTTTAAACTACTGGGTAAACCAGTAATTAAGATTTTAGTGTAAGCTACTCATGCTATATGATCTTATCTGAATCCTCAGTGTTTTTACTTGTCAATCAATTCACTCTAATAGCCAGAAGGTAAACTTTGAGCACAAAAATATAAATGTAGTATGTTCTTTATGCTTTAGATTTTTAGCATACCTCTCCAATAGAATAACCCAGTTGTCTGGCCCGGACAATCATTTCCATTTGGAAAACGTATCCTTTTGAAACACATTTCTCCATCAGTTTTTGAAGAACTTCTTTTTTATATAACCTTTAGTGCACATAAAATGAAAATGCTTACAACAGCTCAGTTACATACATTTTCAAGTAATAAATATGGGGTTAAAAAAAGAATAAACAATAGCAATAACCTATATGCAGGTGCCTCCCAGATGTTATCTAACAGTTTTACAAGGTCAGTAGATCTCTTTATCAATCTCAGTCTGGCCATTATCCTGAAGCATTCTTGCTCATCATGAATTGTTATGTGCCATTTGGAAACCAGCTTACCTGAAACTTCCTGTTAAGTCTGATGCACCTGGCCGTAACAAAACTTGAGTTAAAAAGTTGGCACCTCGGCTGTAAAGTAAGATACAATGTTTTAATATGCAAACCAGAATTTTAAAATGAACAATTAACCCATGTTTTAAAGATGTTTCATTAAAGGATCAGAGTAGCACAGTGATAATTTATATTAACAAAATATTTTTAAGCACAACTCTGCTGGATCCCTGAAATATAAGGTCCAATGCTAGTTCAATGTTTTGTTTTCTTCCAAATGGGATGGAGACATAAATGTCTCCTAACATTATTTCCTGCAATTAGTATATTAGTATTTTGAGGTAAGATGTGTCCAATTTGGATATAATATTGAGCTGAGTTTTCAATCATGTTTTAAGAACGTGGTGTTCAGTTTCAGAATATTCCATGTGGAGAATATGTTTATGAAATAAAACTAGATAAAAAGATGTGTAGGATGTGTAGCTGGGCTGGATAGAACTAAGAATAAGTTTTTTCTTCTTCAGTGTTCTCAGAATTAAAGAAATCGTTTTAGAATCTGAGTCTGGCAACTCTCTCAGAAACGATTCAGAGAAAGAAAATGGAGTTTCATGAGGTGCTTTTTGCTAGTGGTACAGGGTTATAGATGAAACACTGACCTGATCAATTTTCGTTTTAGATCCCATCCATGCACACCTCCATTTCCTTTATATCGAGTCCCGGACACAATATCAAAATTTCCTTCCTTCTGTTTTCTACAGAAATAATAATAGGACAGAGAAAAGAAAGTGGCTTTTTTTCTGAATTACAAACTCACATATTTAGCATAGCAGTAATCCAGAAACAGATAAATACACCAATGATACTAAAATTGTTAAATGTGCAATACAAAAATAAAATTAAAAATTAATACTTTTTCATCTTCAAAGTATGGTTAGAGTTACAGAATAAACCTATGTCATACTTTGAGCAATGCAGATATTTGATAAGTAATTTAAATGAGCACAAAGTAAATAAATAGCAGAAATCTACAAGCAAATACACAGAATGTTAGGGAATTATGTTTGTAAATAATGTTATTTTTATTATGACCTTTTTATCAAACTAGCTAGGGTATGGCATGCCACCTCATACTCCATAATTAAGATATTACAGTAGTGTGTAGATTGACATATTACACATTCACACATTTTTCCTTTGACTATTTCATCAGCTATGGTGGCCTGTGGTAGCCAAAAATCCAAAGGAATGGCAGCACCTTTTCTGATGAGCCATTTTATTGAAAGGCCAAAGTTTTCATGAACTATAATTCACTTCATGTATGGCATATTTAAATTGATGTAGGATTTGAAAAAGGAATATGCAGTAAATGAGGAGAGAACAAGCAGTTATGCACATGTAGATTATATGTGAATCACTTTACAAGAACCTTGCCAATTATATAACACATTAAAGTGACATGAACATAGTAAACTATAACAACAGAAACAGAAGAAACAATGTATTTTCAAAATTCCCAGTATTCCAAAGTGTTTGTGAATCTTTCTTATATTTTTGAAACAAATGACTTATTCCCAAAACTCTCTCATGAAAGAGTTCAGCCAAAATCTCTGAATGGGAAGTAATATATCATATTATGTTGAAAAGCTATGCAACACAACTGCATTATCTTCTATAGTGCAGTTTTGTAACAGCATAGTGTTTATTTTCTTTGGTATTCAATCTTTTTGTCTATCCCCATGGTGGTGAATCTATGGTGCGCGTGCCACAGGTGGCATGCAGCAACCTCTCTCTGCTGCGCGTGCCTCCCGCTGGTCAGCTGGTTGTCGGGTCTTTGCAGTGCATGCACAAGGTGTGTGCGGGGGGTGGGGGGAGCACATGCACGAGGGTTTGTGTATCGCATGCAGGGGGTATGCATTTTGGGGTTTGGGCGCACATGCACATTGGGCACTCAGTCTGGAAAAGGTTAGCCATTACTGGTCTATCCCTACCGAAAATAAACACCACAAGGGGTTAATAAACTATAAAGCCTGGCTTTAAATATTAAAAATGCTACTCACTTGATAAACTCTGGAATGAATTTGGGCTGGAAGGAGAAAAAAAAGGTATGAGAAAAAGCAATAAAAACAAAAATAATTAATAAAATAAATGAATTTTTTAGAACATAAAAACTACTGAGACCATCAGATTGATTGGGAAAATAAGTGGGTTAAGATCTTATGGGAAGTTAAATTCAAAAGGGCAAGCATCTTATTCATAAGCTGATATTGGTTTGTACCACTCGCTCTAGCAGAAGGGACATGCTGTGAGCTCCATTAGTCAAAAGGTTTCAGCTGGCAGGATCTTAAAGGAAAGCTTTTTCTGTCATGGCCCTGTTCTTTGAAGTATCATGCCACTTGAAGTAAGGTCTGTCCACACCCCTTTAGCCTTCTGGAAGGACATTGAAACCTGGTTCTGTCTGTTGGCATGCGGTCCAGATGGGGGTGGTCTTTGCTGGAGGTGGCTGGTGGACTAACAGAGAAAATGATACTATTGTACTGATTTTGCCTTTTGCCTCTTGTTTTCTGCAACTAATGTTTTTATATGTAAGATTTTAATTGTAAGCCTCCCAGAGTCACTTTGTAGAGTGAGATGGGCAGCATATTAATTCACTTTAAATGATTAATTAATTAAATAAAACAGTTATTAAAAAGAATAAAGTCTGATTCATTGATGCTGCTAGGTTATGCTAGGATTGAGGAAAAACAATCAGAAAAAAAGAAGAAAATACAGGGATTTGCAGATTGTAATTGAACACCTATGGAACAAGAAATCCCATGTTATTAATTGTGATTGGAGTCCTCAAAGTAATACCTAAACAACTTCCTTGATATCTGGAAATACTACATTTTCTAGGCCTGAACACCCTAATTTTCAAAACAAAAACAACTGCTTGGACCTCCCTGTATTCATAAATGCCACTTTAATCATTCTTGGATCCTTGGTTAGGGCTTGAATTTTAGGTTTCCACCTGTCTTAGATGGTGACTCTAACTGTAGATTACCCATGCATAATAATAATTTATTACATTTATATGCTACCTAATTCCCAGCTATTCTGGATGGTTTGCAATTCTAAAACATTTAAAAACAAATAAAAATAAAGAAAATAAACCCATAGGGGAACAAAAAGGAAGAAAGAGCCATCAGTTGTCCTTTCCAAAGGCTTGAGGAAAGAGTGCTCTTTAAAGCACTTCAAAATACAAAAGTGTGGATAATTAAGGCGAATGAAACAAAGAAAATGTTTAAGAAGAAAAAATAGAGGAAAGCAAACTTACATGGTGTGAGAGATCAGCATCCATAATAATAATGAAGTTTCCTGTGGCATGTTTCATTCCATGAATGTAAGCAGTTCCTGATGTAAACAATATAAAAGCCATGAGTCCCGTCTCCTTTAACAATCATGTACATGAATAAAAATGTTTCTGACATTAAGTCAAATAATCTAATCTCTATGTATCAAATATGATAGTTTCTTCCCATCCCATACAATTTGACAAGAGCTGGGTCCCATTGATTAAACAGCTTGGTAGGGGCCTTGTCTATCTTGGGCATCTGCCGTCTGGAACATCTTCCTACCAGAGATTCATATAGTTCCAATCCTAGTCCAGTTAGAACAAATGGCAGACCTCTTGTGGAAAATGTTGTTTTTGTGTATAGACTTTTAAAAATGAAATATTCTGTCTTTATTTTTGTTGTAAGCTAGCCAGCTCATAAACAGGGGGGTGGAGAGCTATGAACTCAAAATATACATATATAAATATTCCACTATGTAAGAATCCCATTATGCCTATCTTCTGTTTATATATCTACAAAATTTAACACTTGCTATTTTTCATGTGACTGTTAATTTCTTACATGACACAGTCATTAATTCTAGTTTTGTACATTATCAAATGAGTGTGTATATTGTCCTTTTCTTGTTCCCAAAAAACAATGCATGCAATTAGCAGCAAAATTAGATTCTGATTAAAATTCATTTTTGAAAAATAAAAATATAGTCGACTGAAGGTTAACGTACAGTGATCTCAATAAATTGATACAATATTGTTAATCATCTCATTACTGACTACTTACCCAATCCAAGTTTCTTTGCTCTGGGTCTCAACAGCTGTAAAGTATAAGTACACACAGCCACACACAAAAAAAAGATGAATCAGACTAAGCTGTGACTAATGATCATGTACTTTCAATAAAATTTCATTTTTGCTCTTCCTCAAACAGAATCATTATACTCATAAGGTAAAATTTTGACATTGCACAAATTAATTTTAGTCTGTATTTTCCCCACATTGCTGTAATTTACCTAGACTAAACCTAGGTATTTCCCCACATATTTTATATGATTCCCTGAATTTAGAATGTATAAGAAATACATTCTAAATATCTTAACTTTATAATAATAATCTCTGTTTTTAAATACAGATGGACATATATTTAGCACTAGTTGTCTTCCCCTCCCAGTTCCTGCAAGTGAAGTACCTATTCCAAAGGAGTGTGTCCCAATAATAACCATGACATATAGAATCAATAGGTAGTTTTCCACTTACGACCATAATTGAGCTGAAATTATGATTGTTAAGTTGTACTGGTCATTAAGCAGGTTATCCTGTGACTGACCTGATTTTACAACATTTTTGTGGCAGCGAACACAGTGGTTATTAAGTGAACGTGATGGTCATTAAATGAACAGTACATTGGTTAAGAAAACCCAATGCCTACCAGGGGTGTTTTTTTAACATGAAACTGGAAGTAAGTGAGGGATGACAAGCTATTTTCAATTAGCTAAACCATTTCAAGGTGAATTCCATTTCTCTATATGCTAACAATGTGAAACACTTTGATAATAATAGTATGACAGGTAAGACATGGGAGGAGAAAAGTAACTTACAATTTTGTCTGATCCATAAATCTTTATTAACTGGTCAGCAACTTCCTGCGTCCCATCTGGGCTTCCATCATCTATAATTACAATTTCGAACTCATTCCCACTTAAAAAAAAAAAAAAAGAATTATTTTGTAAAGTCAGGTCCAAAACGGAGCTGATTTCTAAAGGTGGAAAGGGAGAAGAATCCCCAACCGTTTCCCATTAAAAGCAAGTGTAGTCATTAATCCTATTACATTTATTGGGAAAGTCCCATTTACTGTTACATCCTGTCTAATACCATCTTTTTCTTGGCAATAGGGTAATGACAACAGGACTGGGCTTGGACTCAAGGCCCTCAGCTCCAAGCCCCCCCCCCCCAAAACCAACAGCTCCCTTGAACAGGGGTATCCAACCTTGGCAACTTTAATAGAATATAATAGAATTCTTTATTGGCCAAATGTGATTGGACATGCAAGGAATTTGTCTTTGGTGCATAAGCTCTCAGTCTACATAAAAGAAAAGTTACGTTTGTCAAGAATCATAAGGTACAACATTTAATGATAGTCATAGGGTACAAATAAGCAATCAAATCATATTAGAAAACAGTCAATATAAATCGTAATGATACAAGCAACAAAGTTCCAGTCATACAGTCATTAGTGGGAGGAGATGGGCGATAGGAACTTTGAGAAGATTAATACTGGTGCAGACTTAGTAAATAGTTTGACAGTGTTGAGGGAATTATTCGTTTAGCAGAGTGGAATTATTTGTTTAAGACTTGTGGACTTCAACTCCCAGAGTTC
>JANHFT010002503.1:38859-62056 GCA_032467955.1 Pseudoxenodon macrops
AGCTGAAGTAGTCATTGACAGGTAGGACATTGTAGCAGATAATTTTATGTACTACGCTTAGGTCAGACTGAAGGAGGCATATTTCTAAGTTGACTAAGCCCAAGATTTCAAGTCTGGTGGCATAAGGTATTCTGTGGCGAGTGAAGGACTCTTCTCGTGAAATATCTCTGTACTCATTCAATGTTATTAATGTCTGATATGCAGTGCGGGTTCCAGACAGATGAGCTGTATTCAAGAATTGTTCTAGCAAAAGTTTTGTATTCCCTAATTTGTAGATCAATATTACCAGAGAAGAAGCTACACAAGATTAGGTTAACAACTCTTAATGCCTTTTTGGCAATGTTGTTACAG
Source organism: Pseudoxenodon macrops (assembly GCA_032467955.1). Taxonomy (NCBI): domain Eukaryota; kingdom Metazoa; phylum Chordata; class Lepidosauria; order Squamata; family Pseudoxenodontidae; genus Pseudoxenodon; species Pseudoxenodon macrops. The sequence continues at coordinate 39,211 of JANHFT010002503.1, forward strand.
TGAGCTCTGGCACTTAGGTCATTTGAGATGAGTACTCCACTACTTGACAGAGTGAGGGTCGTCTACGGGATCGTATCTGCCCAGCTTGTATTTTGTGTTCAGATTTTTCCCCCCAATGTGTAAGACGGAGCATTTGTTGGTTGAGATTTGGAGTTGCCAATTGTTTGACCATTCTGACACACAGTCAAGGCCTTTACGTATGTAAATGTAAATTTAACACAGAACAGTTCTCAATACATGCTCTTCAAAATATTACAATGTAATAATCCCTTTAGACATCTGTGGAGGTTTTCAGTCATCCAGTTGTCCTAGTTGTCCTAAAGGTGGTTTTTAAAGAGGCAACTGGACTTTCTTGTTTGAAGACGTTTCGCTTCTTATCCCAGAAGCTTCTTCAGCTCTGACTGGATGGTGGGGAATGGAAGGATTTATATTCCTTGCAGATAGCTAGTCATTTACATTCTTTTAGAGAATTGCTGAGGCCACTTGGAAGTTTATCTGTGTCCTCAGGGTCACCTGAATAGTGCAAATGGGTGTAGAGCCCAGTTCACCATCCAGTCAGAACTGAAGAAACTTCTTGAAGCGAAACGTCTTCAAAGAAAAACAAGAAAGTCCAATTGCCTCTTGAAAAAACACCTTTGGGGATCCTTTTAGATTTATTAAAATTCCTTCAGCCATAACTATGATTAATGATATTTTTCAAATGCTATTACTGGTGCATTTAAGAAAAATTGCTAGATAACAAATGGAAGGGATATCAAACCCCTTTGATACAGATTTGTTTTTGTCATTATTTGTTTCTCCTGAGTTATATTACAAAAATAACAGTTACCTTCTTTCTTTAATGCTCTAATATACAACATTTTTTATTCTGATTCCTATTATAATACAACATTTTTTATTCTGATTCCTATTATAGTAAAGAAAGCAAGAAAGATAAAATACAAATCAGGAACTTTATATAATTTATCTTTTGTAAAATGTTGTTGCTCAAAATTAGAGAGATAGAAATTTGTAAAAATAAAAAAAACCTTAGGGACTTAACATATTTAATAAATGAATTTTGTTTCCATTTGCTATCTCTATAATAAATAGCAATATATTCGTCCGGATAGAAATGCTTGTACTTCGTGATTTCTTGCTCCATTAATTGCTGCCTATGGCACAATGCCCTTGTCATTCTGTAATCCAACTTCTTTTAGAACTGCTGTACTTGGTTTGTATTGTTGATTCATCCTTCTATATTGTTTCTGATCTTATTTCTGCAAAGTAATTCTGCAAATAAATCTGAAGATCATGTTAGTCATTTAAAAAATATAACCTATGAGCAAGATGAACAGTCTCCTTACTCCCTAGATTTTACCTCATTTTAACATGACAGTTCCTCATACAACTATTTATAGACATTTTATTATGCATTTTATAGTTGATCAGAAGCTGAAATTCTGTTCACTATGTATTCGATGCTACTACTGGTTTTTATTTATTAGCAATAGATCCCCATTTTATGATCCCACTGGTAATTGGATATGGATATATCTATTACAAACTTGTATCTATTTTAAATCATAACTTTACAGAGTAAACTCTTCTTAAATAAATCAATTTCTTCTTCAGACCATAAAATAAATCTCTTCTTCAGATGAAGAAGTTCAGGATACACTGATATCTATCTGAGAATAGCTGAGAAAAATCTGTGTCCTGACCAATCCTTAGTCCCTAAGAGCAATAGTACATAAATGCTGAAAGTCAAGAGATCTGTATCTGTATCTAACTCACAGACGCAGCCAACCCAGAAAGAGGGAGAAAAAGGAAAGTGATCAGAGGCATCCATAGAAACCGGATGCTTTCATGTGTGACACTGTTTTCATCATTTGCCCCTCTTCCCACCCCCAACTCTCCCTGCATATGTCTTTGGAAATGATCCATATCAGACCCAAACGTGGAATGAAAGAACGGAAGATTATGAATATATTCCATGTTAACTGCTGGAGTCAACACATTGCAAATCTATACATTCTTATTGTGAATAGCATATCCCCTTGGCAGTTGAAATTGTAGACTGCCTCTCTGATTGCATTCATTTATTACAACTCTTCACATTGTTTGTTCTGATATATTTAACTCCCTGACACTGCATTGTGTTCTTGGTTATAAGTATGGCACCTGATACGACCTGCTCTGTTCATGAGAATTTGACAGCAAGTACCTGAATTTGTCTGTGTTTGAAGAACCCTGTGGACAATAGATTGGCAAGAAGATATCAAATAACCTGCTAGATATTCACAAACTCCTACTAGTGAAAGAAGAGATGGTAAAAAGATTAATTTAAGGCTGAACAATTCATGCTGCTACACTATAGAGGCAGGAGGTCAACAATTTCAGCCTGAATATTGCTTGCAATTATGATTTAGATGTATTTCTTCTAATAGTTTAATCTGATAGAGAATCAGTTTTCTCTCCCAACTGGATACCAAAACAAAATAATCATTTTTAATTTCAACCTTCCTCCAGGGGCTTCATCAGACATATAATCCTATTCTCCAATCTTTCCCCCAAAAACTGTGACTGAATTGGAGTTAGAGAAACTAGCTCTTATTAAAGAGGTGTCCTGGCTTAAACACATTCAAACACGGGTCTCCACAGTCCTTGGTTAATACCTTAATTATTTTAGATTAGTTCTTTCATTCTCTTTCATTTCAATTTATTCATTTAAATTTCTCCAGGTTTGCTTCCCATGCATCTTATTAGAAAAAAGTTATATCAGAGTAACAAGAAATATCAGCTTTAGCTTGAAACTTTAGAAGAAGAAAAACACATAATTTCTTTTAAGTGTTAGCTCATAGTACATTAATCCTTCTAAGACTGCAGTTCTATGAATCATCACTTTAGAATAAGTCCCGCTGAACTTACTTGGTATTATTTCAAAGCTAACATGTTTATGATGACAACTGTCCTTGCTATTAATAAACTGACAATTCTTTTCAGTATTAAATGAGTGGATGAGAAAAAAAATTAAATGTATTGAAATAAGTTACTAAGATAACATTCTAACCAATTAATGCCAAATTGAAACTAAAAATACATCTCATGCCTCATAGCTTCAAGAAGAGTGTTATAAATAACATTTATAACAAATATTTTTATCTCAGCTGAATTACCTAATTATTTTTGTGAGATGCTGTGTCATATTCGGTGTGCTTTCATCAAATGCATCTAATACAGATATACATCCTCACTCAGTCCCCACCACAACTGGGACTGGCAACTCAAGCAAAGCAATTGCTAAGTGAGACTGTGACTGTGTTTAGGACATTACTTTGTCTTTCCTTTGCTTACAGAACTGTGAAGGTTGTATGCAAATGGAAGGATTGGTTCCAAAGTTACTTGGAACCAACAGCTTCTGAAGACAAGCCTTTCTACTGGTTTATTGTTTTCACTGTTGGGATTTTTTTTGGCCTTAATTCCAGGTTGCTTCTCTCTTTGATTAGCTTCCATCCATTGTTTCTTATCTTTCCTTTGGAAAATAGGTTGACTCCCTCTTATTTGTGATAAATACCAAAGAATGAGATAAGATTTGTTTGGATGATCTATTATTGTCAAACTTATGTTGGCTTCTGGTTATAACTTTATTTGATTCTAGGTATTCGCAAATCTGTACCAAATCTATTCGCAAGTCTTCCCAGCTATTGATGCTGGACTGATTGATCTGTAGTTTCTCAGATTTGTTTTTGTTTTTTCCCTTTTTTTGAAGGGAACCATATTGGCTCTTTTCCAGTCCTCTAGTAGTTCCCCAGTGCTCCAGGATCTCTGAAAGGTATGGTTTAATGATTCTGAGATAACGTCTGCCAGCTCCTTCAAAACACTAGGATATAATCCATTAGGTCCCAGGGATTTGCAGCAGATGTTCTCCTCAGTTTCAGCAAAGGAACCATGTCATATTACACATATTCTATGCAGTGCATGAGAACAGATTTCTGCTGCCTGGTGTGTACATTGGTAGCATTTAAAACAGGACACAATTTCTTACAAATGATGGACTGATTTGGGATTTTAAGAAAATTTCTGGAAAATTATTTGGGATATTATTATTTTTAGTTTTGCCATTTTCTAAGTTGGTTTGTCAGATCAACATAAATCAGTGGAATAATCCCATCTGTCATTTTTATTTTCCAAGAAATGTTACTGATATCTGAAAGAATTATCAGGAATGAAGATGCTATTAGCATCCGATACAGTGTTTTTCAAATACTGTACATAATGATATGCATATATAGTTTTATAGCTTTTTTGCAAAAAAAATTAAAAAAGAAAGTCATATAGAATAGGAAGCTTGGTAAGCATAAAGGTTTGTGTCAGTGAGCACACTGGAACCTCCAAAATCCCAAACTGTGTATCAGAACCTATATATACAAAAGAGAACTGGAGGAAATTATGATACAATTTGCCATTTCCCCCCACTCCAGACTGAAATTAAGTTTCCCAGTTGAATGACTGTGAGACACTTTGCAGAAAACAAATTAGTATGTCAATTAGCATTCCAATTTCTCTGATTCCAAAGTGAGAAGCATGACCTGGGAGTAAATTGTATATACATTTGGCAACAGATTTACCTTAACCAACTAAATATGGTTTCATGCCACATGAAATCATTTGCTGGAAATGCCATAATGTTGATCTGTTTATGCCATGGTGTTGATTTTTAAAACATATTTTACTTAACAGAATGAAATCATTTATTACACTTTGTAAATTATGGTTTATGACAATGTTATGTGTGAAGCCAGCAAATGATTTAAAGCAGTGTTATTCAAACCTGGCAACTCCAGAAGAAGTCCACACATCTTAAAGTTGCCAAGTTTGGGGGAAAAAAACCTGATTTAAAGTTTGAATTCAGTTTGATATGGGAATATAATACAGTATGTACAGTATATCAAAAGTGCTAGGGAAACAGGCAGGGGTGAAATCCTACCGGTTCTGACCAGTTTGGGAGAACTGTTAGCTGACATGTGGCCTGGTTTGCTGAACCAGTAGCAACGGTTGGCTGGCCATGCCCCTGAACCAATCCCCAGGGCGCTTGCTTGCCCTGCCCCACCCAGTCTCTGCTCTGCAGCTTGCCTGCCTGAAGCGCTGCGCCCTGATTTGCCTGCCAGGTAAGCCTGCGAAGTCGCAGCCTACCTAACTACCCCTGCATCACCACTCCACCGTCCCAGCCTGTGTTCCCTACTCCATTGCTCATGGCCCACAGCCCTGCCATGCTTGCTTACCTTCCCTGTGGCCTTCCCGGTGTCCCCGTGGCCAGTTTGCAAAGGCAGGAAAGCAGAAGGCCACATGGAAGGCAGGGAAGCATGTTGGGGCCACATGGAAGGGAGCTAACAGCCTATTCCCTCCTCTGCAGCCCTGCCATGCCTGGCAGCCTTCCCCATGGCCTTTCCAGCATCCCTGTGGCCAACTTGCGAAGGCAAGTGGAAGGCCACGTGGAAGGCAGGCAAGCCTGTCGGGGTCATGTGGAAGGGAGCTAACAGCCTACTCCCTCCTCTGCAGCCCTGCCATGCTTGGCAGTCTTCCACGCAGCCTTCCCAGCGGTGAACCAGGCCCATTTGCCTTCTGAAGTTGATGTCCAGCCCGGCCTGACCAGTGGATGGGTGGGTGGCCTTTGGTGGAGACACAGATGCTCCTCTGGGGCTGAGAGGGGCTGCGGAGGTGCCAGTACTCCGGGAGGGCAGGCGCCAGGTGGATGTCCCGGGGCTGCTTCACATGCACACTGTTTGCCCTCTCGGAGCACCACTGTGGCAGCGCTGTTTGCTTTCATTTCGTGGCTGGAGAAGGAAGAAAGCAAACAACAGCGATCCAGGAGGGCAGGCAGATGTCTGCAGGCAGGCGGGGAGGGAGGGTGATGGGTTGTTCCAGGAAGAGTCTGGCATTTCCCTCAGCTGCAAATGCTGAGATTAACATCAAATCTCAGCATTTGCAATGGAGGGAAATGCCAGGCCCTTCCTGGAACAACCTGCCACTCTTGCTGCCTTTCCTCCTGGCCTGGCTGCAGACATCCACCTGCCCTCCCGGAGACCCACTGCCATGATTGCGTGGAAGGAAACGAACTAAGAGTGGGATGGAGAGAGTGTGGGGAAAAGTCCAGGTGGATTGAGAAGGAGCAATAGAACTTGCACAGGAGAACTCCCTGTCACCTGTCATGTTTACTTAGGGGGAGGGTTCGAATCCTGGAGCTATGGGGAAATGAGCACCTTTTAGCTCATCGCCAATGCCTCAGGGTTGGGGTACATGCTAGCTCCTTACCTGAACTCCCTGAACTTCCATCGGCACCACACACGGAGCCAAAGACTTCACAGGCAAACCACTGCGGGATGATGCCATTGGCTGTGGCCAGGGCCAACCCCGTGCTCTCTCCGTCCCATGCTCAGTTCGTTTCCCTTCCATGCAACCAAAAAAAGTTTTTAAAAAAGGTTCCGATGATCATGCGGCACAGCTGATTGTTGGAACATTTTTTAAAACTTTTTTCTAGCAATTTTAATCTATGGGGTTCGGGAGAACGGTAGTTGAAAATGCTTTAAAGAAGTAAAAAAAAGTTGGCCACGACCACTGAGTCACATTACCACCACCACCACCAAGCCACACCCACTAAGCCACGCCCACAGAACCGGTGGCAAAAAAAATGGATTTAAATGTTAAATGGCAATTCAAATTTTTTATAGAAACACACAAATACACATTCAAACAAGCTTGGGTTGATATGAATAGTTTTTATGTATCGGTTATGTTTAGGTTACTGTTTTTTAGTCTTCTTTATTATTTATTTTAAATATATATATTAGGAATATGTATAAGTGAATAAATAATTAATCATAAGGTCCCACCTCTATGCTGTAAAGAGCTAAACATAGTTGCACTGAATCAATGACAAAACAAAAGATGGGACATTTAGTTAGCGTGACATTGGAGGAAATCATTTTAAAGAAATATAAGCAAATAATTGAAAGCTTTTCAAAAATTCTGTCATCAATAAAAGCTGCTATGGGGGAAACACTACCGATTCTTTTCCACGGTAAAGCCAAGCATCAAATAATCAAGCAATAAAAATGGAGTGTTACAGATTTGTAATGCATTAATGTCCTTGTTTCTAAATGTTCACTCTTAAATCATCTTTGGAAGAACAATGTTGCCTCAAGGTAGTTTTATCATGGTACATTGCCTGCTAATAATATGTTGGCCTGGAGGTATTGCAAGCCAGACCTTGAAAAATTGTATTTTTAGGTAAAGTCCTTCAGTCCTGCTGTCCTAGATCGCGTGTTCTCTGTTGAAATCGCCTAGAAATAAGTCGTTAAAAAAAGATGGTAAACAGAACTGGAAATGACCTCTCTATACTTAGCCCCAATCTGCATGTTGGTCTTGCAAAGGAAATGTTAAAAATGAATCTTGCAGAGAGTGTAAATTTGGGGTGGGGTGAGGAAGAGTCCTTGCAATTATAAAACAGCGTTTGGCATTTTAAATGTTGGAGGTTTTTTGTAACAACAAAACAGTGATTTATTCTTTTTTTTAAAATCTACAACAACAAACACTCAATATGAGCAAAAGGTATGGGAAAAAAGTTTGTAAATTTATATACATACACTGATAAAAACAGATACAATTTAAATATCCCTTTTTAATAATTCTGTTCCAGAGGACACTTCAATACATTAAGTCGATTTATTTGAAATTATTCTGTAAATATTGCTAAAAGGGAAAGTCAAGATAATATTAATTAACAGATACTGAGGGACAAGGTATTTCTGCAAATGGTCATTTCTGACCTGGAAAAAATAGGGGGAGAAAACATTCAGGTGGGAACAGAAGTGGCATGATAGATTTAGAAAAAAATGTGTTATTTATATATCAAAGTCAACGCAAACTAGCCACGACACTGTAAAAATTAGCTGAAGCCTATGAATATCATTATGCAATTTATAGCAGCCTACCCATGCAGAAATGTCCTCCATGAGAGGCAATCTTATAGCATTTGAACCAGGGATTCAATATCTCCGTATTTCATCTAAGAAAACTTGAACTAAAAATCTGATTTTATAGCAAATATGTAAAGTGTGAATTTTAGGTCCCATCGTAGTTCCTTTCAAGAAAAGTGACTGGGGAAAAAATCACTATCTTTGATGTCATTTTCATATCAAATTAACTACGATAAACAGATACATCTTCGTGAACAGAGTTAAATAGATTTAGATATTAATACAGGAAATAATTTTAAAAATCCAGGAATTTCATTCTGTGTTACATGTGTTTATTTTCTGCTAGCATTAGGAAACTTAATTCATATTTTAATAATTTTGATACATCACATAGCAAAGTTTATGAAATAAGCATTCTGTTATAACGTGATTTGGAAATCGCCTGAAATAATTAAGTACGGTAAGTTATCCTATTATGTTATAGTCTGGCATAAAATACCACAGTCAGACAATAATTTGCAAAATATCTACAGCACTGTATTACTTCCTAAATTATATATCAGGATTTATTACCATGACAGAAGATAACACAATAATGCCATATATGAGCATTAAAAAAATAAAGATTAAGCTTACAAAATTTTGACCATATGATATATAGCCACCAATATTTACTGTCCATTCACACTATGTATGTGGCAATATATGGACAATTCTTGCTGCATATGGAGCTAGTTTGTGTGGTGGTTAAAGTGTCAAGCTGGGAGACCTGTTGTTGCCTTGAACCCAAAACCAACTGTGTGATCTTGAGTCAGTCGCACTCTCTCAGCCCCAGGAAGATGACAATGGCAAACCGTTTCTGAAAAGAAATGTCAACAAAACTGTAGAGAGTAATCCAGGTAGTTGCCAGAATCAACACTAATTTGAAGGTACAACAACAACAAAAGGACAATGAGATCATCCCAAAGGGAAGGAAAATATTAATCTGCATCTGACTCAAGCAAATATTGAACAACATCCTTGCATATTAGTTTACATGATTACCAAGCTTAAATAGCTCTTATTGACTATGACATATATTTTCAAAAACTGTTTTCCATATATCTTACACACACACACACACACACAGAGAGAGAGAGAGAGTCATGAGCTGTAGAAAAAGGAGTTATTAAAACAAAATATGTTTTTAAATTTCTCTGCTGCATAATGTTAAACATTGCTGTGCATCCACTTTTATGTATTGGGACGAATTGTACAATTTATATCAGGAATATATAGGTGTGTTCAACATATCTATTAATTTTTACATACCTCTATTATAAATATAATGGTATGAAGAAGAGGAACATATAGCTAATATTAGGCACAAGGATCCAAAATGATACCAAGAATTGATCACAGTAGAATTTGTATTGTTACTTGCCTATTCAAAAGAATCTTGAAAACTAACTGCATTCACCACAGAACAACTTGATAAACACTCCAAGGTTTAGGGTTGGTCTGCTTTCTACCACTTTCTCCTCTTCAGCAATTCCAGGCTAAGCAATCTCTTAATTCCTCCCCTCACTTCAGCTACAGATTCCTGGAACCCCTGGAAGGCTATGATGTCATCACAGGGGGTCAACGAAGGCTTGAAGAAATATTATGATTTAAATTTTAAGTCTTGGTGGTCCGTAGCCATAGTCTATAAACACAAAAGTATTTAAAGGGGATCCATGGTGAAGAAAAGATTGAGAAGCACTGCTATACCATATAACGAAAGAGTAGAGTTTTCAGGTGTAACTTTATAGAATGTAGTGTTGACCAGGAATCTAACGGTTCTATTGAAAGTCTTGAGGAAGCATATGTGCCAATGTTGCCATTGCCTCTGCAGGCCTTCAAAGTAATGGAAAGTTCCTACAGAAACATCCAAAGTCTCTGAGATGACACCCAATGTCCTTGGAGGATCTCCAAGAGTGATGGATGGCTATTTCTGTACTTCTTTATCTTAACTAAAGTGTGCCAGTTTGTCCGGGTGGAGTGTGCCAGTGCTTCTAGGTAAAGAAGTGGACAATATAGAAAAACATATAAATGTGAGTGTCAAAACATATTCAGGGTTCTCCCTTACTAAGGGATGCTCATCTTTATCCAGCTGAATATACGTGTAAAGCTTATCGAGGTAAATACCTGGACTAAAGATATTCTTTATGCCAAGCCACACCGGAAACCGGCAAAACAGTAGTTATGTGAAGAGATATGTATGAAAAATGGAATCCCCCCCACCTCAAAACAAGCCATAAGAGGATGAAATATTTCTTCCTGGAAGATTTCAGCATACACAGCATGTCTAGAACATTAATTTCGAAAACACCCCAAGACAATCCCAAAATAACAGTTCAGATGGGAACTTGACAAGGGCACTAGATCCAGCATTTCCTCTAGGTGGCACGAGAAAAGAAAAGCTATCAGGTGGTGAGAGAAAAGTGTCAAGGTGAAACTTGCCAAACCTTGATGGAGTATCCAAGCTCTGTGGGAAATTATAAAAGTATAAAGGAAGTACAGATAGAAGAGAATATTTCTACAGGAACTGTCGCGCATTGGGAACATCACAGAAAAAGAGGTTCTGTGCCTGGAAGGTGTCATGCATGAATATTTCTAGAAATATTTCAACTTTTGACTTTGAATGCAGTACATATGCAAGGGTGAGTGAAGATGTGAGGGAGTGAAGCTTTTATTTCAGAAACTAAGCAATAAATTTTGTAAATCTGCAATTGTTTCTTAGCTTCCTGACACTCTGGATAACACCAAGTAACACAGGAGGTACTCACAAAGAGGTTTTTTTATGGCTGTCAATGTGATACATGCTTAAAGGTGGAATAATAATTGCTTAAAAATAACTGTATTGTCTATGAAAGTCTCTGACTTGCATTTGCAAGCCTACCTGAAAGTATTTTCCTTCTGAGAACCAGGAGGCATTCACAGTAAAATATGCCTCTAATTTAAATATAGAGGAAGAAAATCAGGTATTAAACTTTAATAAGACTAGAAATCCATTAAAAATAGTATTGCTTCCCCCCATTTACATTGCAACATTTTCAAAAAATGTCAATAATAATAGCAACAACTCAAGAGGATGTGTGGACCTGTATAAATCCAGTCAACTTAATTTTGCATACATTGTCTCAAAAATTGAGTTGAATGAAATGTGTATTGTTTACATACTTCCATCTTTCTATTCCAATTTCTAATGCTTCAGAGAGCTAGCAAAGGGCAGACACTTAAAAACTGCACCCCATATAGCGTAAAGATTTGTTGACACTTGTGTGTTATTAGGTCATTGTGGATAGCTGCATATCATCTCTGTGACACACTTTGCAGAGACATCTCTTGCCTTAAAATAAGGTGTTTCAGGATGCTTCCAAGGCCTGCAGACTCTTCAGTCGTATGATTTTCCAGTATGAGATATTCAAAATGTTGGAACAGGCTTCTGCACGTTGCACATAAACCTCTTCCGACTACTACACATGGCCTCAGTAGCACTGTGAAATGAAACAGTTGTCTTGTCTATGAGAGAGACAAGTCTATGTCTTGTCTATGGAGATTCTCAGTCATCCAGGCCATGGTTGTCCCAAAGGTGCTTTTATACAAACTGAAGAAGCTTCTTGAATGAGAAGTAAAATGTCTTCAAGGAAAAACAAAGGAAGTCCAGTCGCCTTTTGAAAAAGCACCTTTGAAACAGTTGTCGTTTTGCACTGTTAAAAGATATAGAAGTAACCATCAATCTTTCCACTGTGAGTGTTGCAATTTTGTAGCTATTCCAAGGGCTGTGCACAGTGTTATCAATTTAAAGAGGAAACAGGTGGGCATCAGTGGAACACAGGCTAGCAGTTCCTTAAATCAGGTATGACTTTTTCCAGGATCATAACGTATCTAGGAAAAGCAGCCATGCTACCCTAGAAAAAGACTCAACTGCTTTGTATAAAGGTACAGTATGTGCTAGGTTCCTGCACATACCAAAGTATCTTTTTCCTGTGACTCAATTATGTCTGAAAGAGCATCACTTTTAAATTGTAGTGGCACATTGGGGGGGGGGTCAGAAAAATCTTTGCACTTTATATGTTGCATGGTTATTAAGCACTAATTTTCAATTGGTTGATTTTGTGAAATGAAAGTTTAATAATATAATTCAAAGGTAAAGGAAAAGTGATGGTACTATTATTAAATATCATACAATATTATATATGGTTTATACCTGCTTTATAATTCTCATTCCTGATGTGCATTTTAGCTCTAATCCAGCTCCCCACCTCTGAATCAACTATACAGGATTGTGATTGTGTCTATGAAGGCTTCCTCCTTAATAGAGAGAGCCAATGTGGCATAGTGATTAAGGCAGAAACCAAAAGACTATGAGTTCTAGTCTTGCTATGGCACAAAGGGTGACCTTGCATCAGTCATTCTCTCAAAGCTCAGTCCTAGAAAGGTGGCACAAGCAAATCACTTCTGGGAAAAAATATTACCAAGAAAACTGTTGGAATTGGTCCAGCAGACACCAGGAGTCAACAGGAGTGTCTCAAAAGCACAAAATATCCAACACACTTCCTTAACTCCTTTATCAATACAAGGATGAATAATTCCATCCAGGTATCAATGTTTTGATTCATTTCTGCCACTACCTAGCTGTAATTTAGTTAGAAATCAATGACATGAATTGTTTTCCTAAAACAACAATTTGCCCATTTCCCCTGTTTTTTTTTCATATGATTCACTTTGCAAGATATCTCTGCATGCTTCTTCTGATATGTTCAACTGAACAAAAAAATCTACTCAGTTTTAGAAGGTCCACATTGGAAAGAAATTATCTAGACTCTATGAAGGCTACTTCAGAAAACAAATTCTGTCTGCTATTCATGTACACCTAATCAGTAGTATGGAAGGAGGAGGAATGAAGAGATTCATTCCCAAACTATTTTTCTTCTCCAAGTAAGATCACATCAGCCATTCAAGTCATAATTATTTCATTGTTCTTACACTACTATTGTTTGAAACAATGATTTATTGTAACAGTAGTGTATCTTACCATGCTATTTGAGAATCATAGCTTTACTGAAGAAGAAATTGCAAAATGTAAGAAAATAGCACTGCAAAACCATTTATAGCAAAATAGCTCCATCTTTGTGTTTTTTTACAGTTTAATTCTCTGTGAAATTGGAATATCCAGAATTATAACTCTAGTGAAGTTCCACAAAATAACAAGGATTCCTCTATTGCAGATGAAAGATTTTAAGGTGAAGAGGTTAGATACTTATTTTCCATTGTATTCTTCGCCATGCACAGAAACGTCCATAAACCTGAAAGAGCAGAACTGTCCCCTGTATTTCCCATAAATCAGCTAGTCCAAAAGGCAGAGCAGTAAATAGAAAAGTTGCCAAGTAAGAATAGTAATAAACCAGTTTAACAAATTCCTAAAGCCTCCTGTTTAGCACTATAATTCAATAGGATTCATGGATTGATCTACAAAATGTACTGCTGTTGGAAATCTATTATTTATTGCTCCATTTCCTCTGGTTTCTAATCTAGTATAGCACTTAATGTAATCTTTGCTGTTTTTAATATATTTATCTGCCAAAACACTTCTGGACAAAATCCATGTTAGGTGCTTCCTGTAACATCGTTGGATAGCTGCATTATAAAATCAAGAAAACAAGGAAAAATTGAAAAACATTAATTATTGGAACATAAAATATTTTTAAAGTACATATTTCTCGAATGTAATTCATACATCCTAGATGCGTCTTTCTTTTATAATTGTATCCTAATAATAATGATATCCAGATCTGTCAGTTAGAGGTTTTCCAACAAAATAAAACTTTTAGTCCATAAGTAGTTTGCTAGTGAGGCTAAGGCACTTGGCTAGAAATGGTGAGATTGTGAGTTCCAGTTCCCCCTTAGGCATAAAAACTGGCTGAATGACCACAGGTCAGTTCCTCTCATTCAGCCCACCCCACCCCACTGGGATGTTGTTTTGAGGTAAACAGCAGATGGAACAATAGGTACACTGCTTTGAGTTGACCAAAAATAACAATGAGATGGATGGATGGACAAATGCTGATGCAGTTTGAAACAATACGTACACTATTTATATAAGAAAATTAGAGAACTGTTGTAAGTATTGAAACACAGATATGTACAATGCATGTTGCTTTACTTATTCACACTAAGCCTGCAAAAGCCTTTGTTCCAGAGGTGGGTTCCTACTGGTTTCGACCGGTTCTGTAGAGTATATAGTAAGCCACTGGTGACGTCACAGAACTGGTTCTGGTCTTTTTGGATCTTTTTGGGGATCATTTTTTGGGGGGAATTTTTTTTTAATTTTCCAGGTTCTTTTCTTCTGCACATGCGCAGAAGCCACGTTTCTGGCACTGCGCATGCATCGCCATCTTGTTTCCAGACTTTTTTGGGGTACTATTTTTGTCCTGCGCATGCACACATGTGCAAAGCATGCACGTGCCCACAAGGCGCGCCCACGCAGCACGAGAAGAAGTGAATCAGTGGCGAGGTAAGTTAGAACCCACCCCTGCTTTGTTCAGTTTGAATTGCAATACTTTATTATATGTGAAAAACAGTCTGATACAGCATAAATAAAACATAATTCACAAACATAGTATATGTTCACTGCGTCTGTCAAACTGGTATAGGTAACCCATAATTCCATTGCAGCTGTACTCAAGGGACTCTTTTAGAATTACACAAAGAACAGTGCTCTATTTAGTGGAATTAAGGACACTGATAGCCACGAGAATAAGATTATGCAGTAGATGATCTGTACTAGAAGTACTATGTCTGTATTGAGACCAACTATTGAGAAACATGAGTTGTGCTTATGGGTTTCCTAGAGGGATTTAGTCGACAGTTGGGAAACAGAATATAAAACTAGACAGGAGGAGGATTTATTTTCTTATTGACTGGACTATATTTCTGTACTTTCTCCATTTATTTTTATTCCTCATATTATTTTGCATTCAATATTATTTAAGGCTGGAACACTTCTTTATAGCAGTTACACGAAATCACCATGCATGTTTTATCATTTGTTCCCCTTTCCCCTGGCAGGCATCCATACCATGCTCAATTCTCATGATACTTAGCAATGCAGAAATTGGTTGTGCAATCTCAACAGGAATCATATTGAGTTGCCAACTCAGTTCTCTACTGAATCTAGAGCTTCATACAGTGATGCCATCTGGCTTTAAGGCAGCTGCCTTAAAACACCATAAAGGAGCATTTTGAGAGGAATTCACTTTGCAACAGAAATTGCAATGAACAGTAACAAACATATACTATTTATTAGGGGTGGGTTTCAAAAAATTTAGCAAGGGGTTCTCTGCCCGTTTGCTGGGTGGGCGTGACCGTGGTGGGTGTGGCCTAGTTGGCCTTCTGCACCATGGGGGAGGGCCGTTTTGTCCTTCCCGGGCTCCAGAGGCTCTCTGGAAGCCAGAAATGGGCCAGTTTCCAGCCTTCCTGAACTTCCGGTAGGGCCGTTTTTCACCCTCCCCGAGCCTCTGTGCACGCCCTGCACTTACCTGCATCCAAAATGGGCTGTGTGGGGAATTCTGGGAGGGGCAGGGCAGGTTAGGCAGGGCCAGCCAGGAGTAGGATTTGGGGGTTCTCCAAACTGCACAAAATCGTACTTAGAGGTTCTCCCAAACCCCAGGTTCGCAGGGCGCTTCCCCAGATACCTCTCTGGATATCAGTTCAGAGGAGGATCAACTAATCTCAGGCTTGTTAGGAGGGGATTTGGTCAACGGCTCTGAGCAGCTGACTGAGAGGGATTTGGCTGAAGCACAGCTGCAGCAGGACAGGCCTGAGGCTTCAGGTGGGGAAAGCACGCAGCTGCAGCTGATCAGCGATGAGGAAGAGGAACTGCCTTCTGCACCTTATCCGAGAATACATAGGGCAGAGAAAAGGCAGGAGCAGCAAAGGTTAGCCTGATTACATGTGAGGAGGCAGCCTCACCTTTCTTGATGGCCTGAACCAAAAGCTGGCTATTTAGCAAAGTAGAGATGGTTGGAGGCAGTGCTGGGAACAATGTGTTCATTTCCTAGTGGTGTGTTTTCTGGTTGTTGTGATCCCTGCCTTGCTTTGGATTGATACCGTGGCTTGACTTGGATTGTGCCTTGCAAATTCTGGACTTTTCTTGCCTCGTGAACCCTCTTGTATTGTGCATTTAATTTTATCTGGTGGATTTATCTCGTTTGGGAAACTTTCAAGTGCCTTGTGGACTCATTGGCCATTGCTCTGTGGATTAGCATTGGCCTATCTTTGGCTGGGTTTACTTGGGACAGTTCTGGGTTTTTGATGAAGGAATTTGCTGGGGTATATTAATAAACCCACTAAACCACCATTATGTGTACAAGGCACAGTACAGATATATATATATATATAATGCAGGTTGCTTTACTTATTCACATTTAACCTGTGAAATCTTTGATCCAGCATACTGATAAAGTACATTAGCCATCTTTTGATATGGTATCTTCTTGGAGCCTCAATGAACAATTTGTTTGTGGTACTGTGTATACTATATAGTATATAGATTATATATAAAAAGTCAAACAAGTGGCATATCATAAGATACAGCAAGTAATGATGCATTGAGTTCATAAGGTTAATATTGTACATTTGGCTTTTTAAAATTGGGCTAATCTAGTTTTTAGAAGGCTGTGGATGGGCATAACATTTTAGTCTTAAATCAATCTCAGCCCCAAACTATACTGACAAACAATTTTCGAAATTCCCAAATAGACCTTGTTTCACTTGGTTTAACATATCTTTGAAATTAGCTGTATTAAAATAAAGACAGATTACAACATATAGAATGGGGGGGAAATCCATTACATATAAGGAATGGCAATGAAAAACAACAAAGGATTATAACTAAAGAAGGCTGCTGTCAAAAAATAGTGTTCAGAGTTGTAACAATTTTAAAAATGTCTGAAATCAATATTTAATATAGCATTTGTACCAGAAAATACCAATCCATTCTTTAACCATGATAATAACTTTAGGAAAGTAGCCTCTTATTCCTTTTAATGTGCACTTATTTTTTTTTTGAGGGAAAAAATGTATAGGGCTTCCTATACATGTATACATGTATAGGGTTCTATATTTTTTTAATTCTAGGCTTTGATTCAAAAGTTAGCTAGTCAATTCATCTTTTCATATCTAGTCACCAAACCAATTTGATGATAAAATTGAATCAAGTATCTTCAAATTGGTTTAGGGATTTGATGGAATTTTGTGCATGCATGCTCCTACTTTTTTAGTGCATTGGGACTATAACTGGAGGAATTGAAATGACAATTTGAATCACACCGACAATTTGAATTGAGATTTGGATGATTTGAACACTTTACCATTACTGTATATCTAATCTTCAGTTCAGTATACTATTTCTGTTCATAATAGTCTTGCATGGCTTTTGAACCATAAATTAAAGTTCAGGTTAGTGATCATATGGCAATAAAATACATCAGGAAGACACTAGATTATGGAATTGCTTAAAGGAAAACACTTAACATTTTAATGTAGCCACAAATAAGGGTCTATTTGCTTATATAAAGTTATTTTTCTGTTACTGTTTTATGATGTTCTCATTTATTCACAGAATGTACATATGACATTCAGAGATTGAAACAGCTTCTTTATGCACTCAATTCTTCACAGGTATAATGTAAAATTGTGGGATCATGTTCATTATTATTTCTGCATTTTAACAATAGTTATAAATTTTAGAAACCTGTTTGGTCAAGAAGTCCTTGAAATTTTATTCGATAGTAAAAAGATAGTTACTATTGGATACTTTGCTTTTAAAGTGAGAATATTGTTTAAATAGCAAAGGCTAATCTAACGCTTTAAAGACTAACTCTCCCTTTGTAAATCCTATTAGGTTTAGACTATGTAAATCAGCCACAGTGTCAAAGTATGTAGCATTCTAAGATGACCTGTATCTATAGAGTGTTGAACTCTCTGTGAGGGTTCTTTGCTCTCCAAGGACTGGACACTTCGCAGCATAGCAAATCTGTACAAAATATATTATTGCAGCACACACCTTCCCCAGCAATAGGCTACTGCTCTGAGTCAATTGTACATGTAAAGGAACATGTAAAGTTATGCTGGCATGTAAATCTCTCTTTAATGCTCAGTCCTTTAATATTGATTCTTTTAATACTCAGTTCAAAATAAAACCTTGAAGTCTTTAAAGTAACATATAACTTTTGCCTTTTTCCCAACGTCCTTACACTAGGTTGGGATGATGGGCTGTTTCTGTGTGGTTGTTCCTTTTCTAGTCGCTACTGTGCTCCCAGCAAAGCTTTAAGTTCCAAGCAGGACTCCCATCAGCATAATGCTGTTCACCTTAGCCTGTGGATGTAGCAGTTGAATGAAAGTTCTCTTGTCTGTTTGTATAGCTCCCAATCTCCAGGTATCCCCTTCACTTCCTATCTTTAGGCCTTGCTTTCACTTTTCCTTCTATACAAACCTCTCTCTTGCTAATCTCTATGGAGATTTTCACTCATCCAGGTCATGGACTTCCACATTCAGTCATTCTCCACCATTCAGTCAAAACTGAAAAAGCTTCTTGGATGAGAAGCAAAACGTCTTCAAGGAAAAACAAAGCCCAGTTTTGAAAAAGCTCTTTGGAGACTCTCTTTCCAATCTGCCTTGGCATGTGCTTTCATAAACTTCAGACTAGATGGGATGAGGCTGCCTCTGGATGGTAGCAGGTCCTTGAAAATACCAGGGTTGGTCTCAATGAACCCGACAACAGTAGCTTGGATGCTTGTGAGTTCAGCACTGAGGGAAGTGGGGAGCGGAGATGTTAGAACAATTAATCAGTAGAACAACTTGCCTCCAGAAGTTGTGAATGTTCCAACATTGGAAGTTTTTAAGAAGATGTTAGATAACCATTTGTCTGAAGTGTTGTAGGGTTTCCTCGCTTAGGCAGGGGGTTGGACTAGAAGACCTCCAACTCTGTTATTCTATTCTATTCTAAATGGTAGTAGTATGAATCAAATGAATGAAAGGAAAATAAATATGTTATGTGTCTCAAAATTACCAAGCAAAGAAGACAAAATTATAAGAATGAAACATATATAAATGAAGATGGTTTGATTGGCTGGAATGGAAATAATTAATACATGCAAGGAAGTAAAAGTGTAGGCTTAATAATGAAGGAAAGTGTTAAAATGTATCTCAAAAGCATGAGTTAGTCTAATTTCAGCAGTTGTAGATGAATAACCAAGTAGTAATCCATAGCTTGGTGATAGTTGTATTCTAAACTTGACTGGATAATAGAAAAATATGATGTTGAATGTCTATGGAAATTCTCAGTCATCCAGGTCATGGTTGTTCCAAAGGTGTTTTTTCCACAGGCAACTGGACTATCTTGTTTTTCTTTGCCAAACGTCTTCAAAGAACAACAAGAAAGTCCAGTTTGGGACTTTCTGATGTTGAATGAATATGGACTCAGTATAAAAGTTGGTGACCAAAATGAGACAAATATGTTTTAAAAAGTATAGTTATAGAGAGACAACCAATGAGGATCATATTGTAAAGTAAATATATAAAGGAAGAATGAGTCAGTCAAAAGAAAAGGAAGAACGAGAAAAGCTATGACTGGATGAAGTTGAGAAGATGCTAAAGAAAAAGGATGAGAACAGAATATAAGGTGATAGGTGGAAGGTCTATGAAAATTTTGCCACAGCTAACTCACCACAGCCAAATTGCCATGGCCAAGTCGCTGCAGGACATCTTGCCATGGCCATTGCATCACAGGACAACTAGCTGTGGGACAAGAGTTACACTAATATCAAAGAAATAGTGGAACAGAATCATTAAAGAAAGGATGCAAAAGAAGGGATAGGATGAAATGTGAATGGCAAAAATTAAAATAAATTTTGTTTATTTAAAATAATTAAATAGAATTGTTAAATTATCCCACAGTGAGTTGTCCCATGACAAGTTGTCCATGACGAGTTTTCCCCACAGTGGGTTGTTCACGATGAGTTGGCCATGGTTAGTTGGCTGTAGAAAGTTGACCTATTCCTCTCTGTGGGCAGAATGAATTGGGCAGAATTAAGGATGATATGCTAAGATGGAAATCTATAGAAATACAGGCATATATTGAGTAGCATTTGTGTAAAATGAAATTAGCTGTTTTCTCTTCCTTTCTGATTGCCTTTAATTCTTTAATTTGTTATTTCCTTCTAACTTTTAAGGCTTTGTGCAATGTAGTATAGCTTGAAAGAGAATCATGTGATGACTGTGGACTATTTGCATGGCTGTTGAACATATTTATACATAGAGTTTGAATAACTTGCACTTCTGAGGCTCAGCAGATAGAAAATGCATTTTCCCCCATGAAAATATGGGCTGAAAGCTAAATTATTCTTTTGGTACCTGCCTACATTCCTCTGTTTTCTTATAATGATATATCTGTCTGCTCAGATGGTTAACATCTGAGCTGGAAGAAAAGAATCCGAAACAAACAAAAAACACTAAAAAATGCTATTGTTTAGCTTGAGTCACCATGGTATGACTTAAGTTCAGAAAAAGTTATTTTGCTTTATTTTCTGAGAGTCATTGTGGTGGCCTTTTTATTGAAATCAGAGATTATTCAGTACCAAACAAAATACACTCAACTCTTCTGTCAATTCTACCAAAGTCTTTTGTATCACAAGAAAAGCTCCAAAAATATATACACAGGGTAGGAATTTATTTAAAGGATGGTAATTTTCCCTCATAGGCTCACTGTGGGAGTTTTGCGCTGTATGAAACTCTTGTTATATGATTAACAAAACCCATAGTAATCTCTGCTGATATTGTCGCATCTAAATATTTCACTGCTTTAGGCTGTCCCATGAATATTTGTTTTTTAACAACCAATTTCAGGGAATGTAAAAGGGCATGAATGTTGATTTACTCAAGCAAATATCTGCAGCCCATGTTCCTGGAAGCTTTATATGAACATTAAAGTTTCACTCTTAATACCTGCATCCTTCACTAAAGAATGATCTCGCCAATTATATTAAAGAGAAGACAGGAACAGAAGGCTGGCAGTTCATTCGTCATTTTTGGTGGGGTCAAATATAACATTATTTGCTAGGAACAACATTTTATCATTATTATCACTGCCACCATCACCATATTTCTCCTGAAGAAGCCCAGATTAATGACAGAGAGAGAGAGAGAGACAGAACAGGAATACACACACACACACACACACACACTTATTTAATTATGCAATGGAAACAAAGCAATATCACTCCCCCATAAAAAAATCCTTCCAATCCAATATAGAAAAGAAATTAAAGTACAGCAATTAATAGTTGAAGGTAGTCTGGTCCTAAAACAGTTCTTATCCTGCAAATATATGATTGAAGAAGCAAAACTTTAGCTGCTATTTAAACCAGATTGGTCAAGTCTCTTTCCTTCTCCTAGAAGGGGCTTTATAACCATCATCTGCAATATTTTCAGAGGAGAAGCATCTGTCAGGGTTGATAGATCTGCACCTCATGATGTATTTCTGAGAACATGTGAAGTGTGAAAGTGGTCAGTTCAGACTAAAATAATGTATGGTCTGAGGAAGGCAGAATAAGGATCCTTCTCATCTCTGCCAATTGGTAAGTAGGAAATACATCTCCTTTTGCTTCCTGTGTCAAAATGTTAGATTTGAAATATTTAGGAACAGAAAAGTGCAGAACAAGAGAGAGATTACCATATTTATCAATGTATGCTTGACAGTCATAACATTCCAAGTGATTAGTGAATAGACCAGTGTTTTTCAACCTTGGCAAATTTAAGATGAGTGGACTCAAGATTTCCGGAGGTTGAGAAACTCTAGGTAATTGTTGACCACCCAAGTGGCCAAAATCTTTCTCCCTGTCAGTTATCAAGGACTGGAAAGGAGTAGCAACTGATACAGAGGTCCCAAGAAAATGGTGGTTGGTTATAAGTGTACTATTTGAAGCAAGGGGTAGATAATGGTGCATAAGAAAGCAGAATTCCTACGTGTGGTGAACAAGTTCTGATCTGTATGTCACACAGGCAAAGCACAAAAGCAATTGGGATGAACCTTGATTACAATCATGTACCATTGTGCAGTTGAGTGGTTCCTTTAAAAAACCCACAACTTCACTAGTTGCTATGTAAATATGTACCGTTCCAGCCCAGAAAACACCTGCACATATGTTTGGCTTTCTGCCAGGTGTGCCATGGAAACAGAGTGCTAGAGGCAAAGCAGCCTTACAATACTTCAGGAACTAAAATTAATTCAAGAAATGGATCTTTAAAAAAAAATCCATTTGGGTGAGGAATCACGAATAAAGCACTCTTGAACCGCCTGCTGCAAATATAATTCTAGGATCTGCTAAAAGTCAAAGCGTAATTCAAAAATATCATTTTCACTGTAATCATGTATAATGAGAAACACCTTTATAATTATTGTTTTGTGAACATTATAATAAGATAACATTACATTCTTGCAGAACTTAGCTCCTGGTGACCATATGAAGACATTCATGTAGTTTTCCTGACAATAGTAAAGAAATAAATCTAGCATCTTCTTCCAGGATTTTTTCTAAAACTTCCAGGTCTAGCATACAAGCCTTATTTGCTGATGCTCTTTCATCCCTGTTATAACATTTCAAAATCAACCAAAGTTGAGCAGTTGCTCCTACAATACATGCACAATTAGTAAGAAACTTCCGTTCAGTCATTGTTCAAGGGACTGAGGCAGGGGTGGGTTTTACATACCTTCCCTACCGGTTCGGAGTCACGTCAGAAGTGCGTATGCATGCCCCCTAGTCACTTCCAGGTGAAAGCCCTCTGTGCATGCAGAGAATGCTTCT